>JAKTRT010000063.1:0-68625 GCA_030579895.1 Sugiyamaella grinbergsii | reverse complement strand
ATTTAGAGGAATAGCAACAGTCTCAAGAGTTGCTAAAAGTGCATTGCTGGCAACACAGGGAAGTCCAAGATCCGCAATCAATAGCTCTAGAGCATCATACAGAGTGATGATAGCATCGAGATTAGAAAGAGATATTCCTTGACCAACGAGATTGGTTAAATCGCTAGCAAAACCTCTGATCAAAGAGGTAAGCGCCTCTTCGATAGTAGCTTCATCACAAGCATCTAAGGTACCAAGGCTGCCAACAGTATCAACAGCTTGAGTAAGACTAGACGAGGCATCAGTAAAGTCACCGTTAGATAGAAGATCGCCAACGTCGTTGATTGTGTTGACCAAACTAAGAACTGGGCCTGTAGCAGTACAGGGAACCACGGTTGTGACAGTGGCAGTCCCGGAACAGATAGTCTCAGTGATACTAATAGAAGCAGTAGGACCAGTGGTAACAGCAGCAGAAGAAGCACCACTGGAGGCAGCAGAAGAAGCACCACTGGAAGCAGCAGACGAAGCACTGGAAGCAGCAGACGAAGAAGTCGCCGTACACGTTAGACCACTAGTACTAGCAGCTGTACAAACAGAACTTGGAGGATTCGAAACCGTGGAAATTGCCCCAAAAACACCAGCTATAATGTTATAAGCAGTAATGATAGTATTTAGAGGAATAGCAACAGTCTCAAGAGTTGCTAAAAGTGCATTGCTGGCAACACAGGGAAGTCCAAGATCCGCAATCAATAGCTCTAGAGCATCATACAGAGTGATGATAGCATCGAGATTAGAAAGAGATATTCCTTGACCAACGAGATTGGTTAAATCGCTAGCAAAACCTCTGATCAAAGAGGTAAGCGCCTCTTCGATAGTAGCTTCATCACAAGCATCTAAGGTACCAAGGCTGCCAACGGTATCGACAGCTTGAGTAAGAGTAGACGAGGCATCAGTAAAGTCACCGTTAGATAGAAGATCGCCAACGTCGTTGATTGTGTTGACCAAGTTAAGGACAGGACCTGTAGCAGTACAAGCGACAACAGTAGTTACTGTAGCAGTACCAGAACATATAGTTTCAGTTATAGATTGAGAGCTGACACCAATGAATGAAAGAGCAAATAATGTCGCAGTAGCGACAAAATTGAACCGGACCATTTGTTGTTGATTAAGCGGGAAAGGAGTATTTGCCTAATGGTCGGAAAAATTTAGATGGGAGATACAGTTTTTGAAGGACCCCGAAAAGAAGCGACGATGTTTATATTTATGCTAGTCCTACAGTGGCTATAAGGATAACAGGATAAAAAAAGGACTCAAGGGACTTGGAAGTTTGAGCAAAAAGCAAATGGAGACATCTGCAGACATGGCAAATGTCAGTTTGGCTCCTTCTTATTTGTACAAAGCAAGTTGTTGCATCTCGATACGTGGGTTCCGAATGGTATAGAGAAGTTGCATATGAAAGTAACATGAACGTTAACAGAATGGTTCGGGTGAATATAAGCGTGCATTTCGGGCGTGGAGAATAGCCGATTTAGATACAAGATCTGTATATTGTAGATAGATAAGATTTGAGCAAGATAAGATTGGGATAGTATCAATGGTTATATTCTTGTTGTTTTGTATTTAGTTTATTTGTCCATTTATTCATTTATTCATTTTTATTTACTGTTTATCGCAGGTTTAGATAATTGAAAAACTAATTTATATGGTCAATTACAACTTTAATTACATTAACAGTGCACATTCTCAGTACCTGGCTAGAATCTCTGACCATAATTTTCTTTTAATGCTCAAGGTTTGTTTTTTGTCTGATTTGTCTCCTCTTTTTTTTTTGTTTGCTGTTGCGTATCAAGGTTATTTCTTTTTGCTCCGTTCCTTCATATCTAAAAATATACTGGACGTCATGAACCTTCGATTCAATTGAACCCCGGGAATCTCGGTTATCTCCATGTTTCCAATAAGGATTAAGGGTACGCAGATGAGACATCTCATCTAGGTTAAGATTTCCCCGATCCAGCACCCCGCACACATTTAAAGATCAAATGCGATGTGTACGACTCTCCGGAAATGGACCGATACTGAAAAAGTCCCAAGTGCTCAGAAATCAGGGCGGCGCTGTAACGCATCAGGCTTAGCATCTGTTCATCAGTGAGATGTGAATTAAAGAATGTAACATGATAGTGAACTGGGTGTGCGGTTTCGATTTCTTCAGTATGTTAGTGGTCCCTACTTTATATACTAGCACCCAAGTCATAGCTACCATATAATACCAACACCCAAGTGTTTCTCCGTTGATTTGTCTCGTTGTCTAAATTTATGGCTTTTGGCGACCCGGTCTTAATAGGGCCAAGCGGCAGTCGTATGTGGATTTGCTTTTTATGTTTAATTTGCTAGTGCATAATATAGGCAGTCTTGTTAGGAAATATAACATTATGCAATGCGAAATAAAAATGTAACGATTTGTCTATATGCATTATAAAGTGCAGAATGTCTCCTAGATGCCAGCAGCGGTGTTGGGTTTCTTTGTCAAGGGCCGAGCCAAAGTATTTGATATTTCGCTCTACAGTATTTGCCTAAAGTTAAATTTGACATATGGTTATCACCCGTTAGGAATATCCCGAATATCAGTAGATCATGGAATATCTCTTGCTTAATACGTATCAAACGGCTACAGAGCCTAAAGGCTAATTTGGTCAATCATGGAGTGAATTCGGTAACTTATTCGCTTGGCAAGCTGCAGGGCTGGGTAGTTATGCTTCGGCGATCGGCCAAAGAGTGGTAATTACATCGAGTTGCACCGGATCGAGAGATGATCGGATTTTAGCGGCTCGAAAGGTCTGCTAGTAGCAGTGTGGAACAAAGCCTTGGAGAACTAAATAAGCGACAGCAGTGGTTAAAAAGCATGGGCATTCCATAACACATGGGACAAGGTGGAGGGAGGTGAGACTGGCGAGGAGGTGGGGCCGCAAAGGGCGAGCGAGGAGAGCATGGGACAAGGTGACGGGATCAGGCACGGGGCCATAGGTCGAGACGAGGCGAGGCGACCAAAGGCAAGCGGCTTTTTTTTGCAACTAGTTGTTTAACTTAAACGAGCAGTCCAAGTGGCTAATAAATTTTCGATTCGATACTATACATAGAAGAATATATCCATCCATGCATTCAAAAAGTACCGAGGAATTTCAAATGTCCCGAGTTAAACACATATACGTTGCTACCGAAAATAAGAGCTACACAGTACTCAATCGACATTAAATTCTGTAGCCTATCACAGAAGCCCGGTGTCAGTTGTCGGTCGGTCAACAAGACTTTACCGAACAGCAAATTACCTGATTACTTGATTTAGTCACGACGATGATAGTTGTGTTTGTCTTTTTCTTTTTTCTTTTTTTTCTTGTTCTTTCCTTTTTATATGATCTTTTGCAGTTCATACAATGTCAGTGGGTGTCAGTTAAACTCGCCGATTGCAGCCGAGCCCTGCTTAATTGGATCCTATCCAGGACAATGCCTAATGGTCTTGCAGATACTCACCAACGGCTTTCCTAGTTGAGGGCCTGGCCTGTACCCGTACATATTCGGCTAAAGGCTGGCTGAGGAATGGCGATTCCAAGGCAGACATACTTCTATTCGCATTCTACTGGAATTCTACTCTGAGCTTTATACTTCAGAACATAGGGCGACCCCTCTCCCTCGGTTTATCTTGATATGACTATCACATGTTTGTATAACCCACCATAGGAGATAGAATAGGGCCAATTAATCAGACCTCTTTGCCCGCAAATTCTGCGCTCCCATGTCTCACATATACCCCATTAAATACACAGAGAGCAGGAGGTAGCCACACCACTCAACAGTTCAGCCATTCAAATACGTTCCCTAACTTGATCTGTTATAGCACATTTGGCGTTACAATCGAAACTGGGCAATTGTTCGGTGTGTCTGCTGAAGTTGGTTTGTTTTGTTAATACGATGTAGCTGGGTGCCTCCATTTCTTTTCTTCCAGATCTCAGGTATCTGAGTTGAAATACACACCTGTCAATTACCTGCGCTTGTGAATTGTGGAAAAAGTAAAGATAGTCGCGATTGGAATCTCTGATAAGGCTTCTAGCAGTATCTTATGACCAGATATATCGATAAACAATCCACTAAGTTGGTTAGTTACTGACAGTGAATTTCTCGATTCATCTGAAAGCATCAACAAGGCACCAGATTCAGCAATGGTCCACCAGAGGTATAATTGCTTTAGCAAAGGCACCACCATCATACAAACACAGACCCTATTGTTCTTTGATGGTGGTTGTGGCAAACTCTGACCGTGCGAGGCGGGCGCCAGGTCTTGGCCACAATGTGCTTAGACCTCCTCCTACCTACTTGAGCCAGAACAATATCTGCCTTTGTCATCTCAAGGCGATTCACCCATGTCAATGTTTAGTTTACTCCACGTTTAATGCTAACCTTAAACCTTAACAATATGAGTCCGCCTTTATGCTTCATACTTGTATTGCTACTATTCACCAGTTTTGAAAGCTACGGAGAAATAATCGGCATTCCAAGGCGTTCAATCACACAAAAGCCATGTTCGATATGTGACCTGCTAAATGACGATAATTATATAATAGTTCCCGTCATAGTGCAGGGCTCGAACTGAGGCAGCGGCACGGCATGAACATGATTCCATAACAATATCAATGCTTCCTGCTCCATATGGAAATGTTACTGATGGGTAGCAACAAGAGGAACAAGTTTATTTGAAAAGTAGAGGCTAGAAAGACTGGAATTCCTAATTGTCTCCTAAACATGTCGCATTGATAAAATGTTCCACGCCCAGCCTTTGTACCTAGCATGTATTGATCATCTATCCGAACTCAAGCACATGCCATTAACCTAATAATTTATCCCGTCTCTAGGGTCCAGCGCCAGGGAGAGGTATCATTTGCCTGGATTGGCGGCCAATATACTAATTGCAGGTACTAGTCAGATGAGCTGTACTTGCGCATCTGGGGCATTATTATCAAAATTCACTTCTAAATCGTAGGATGAATGAATATACCCACTTAGCCTGGACCCTTTTTATTAATCATTTCAAGTACGAATTCCTTCTTCCGAAGTGGATTCCATTATCGGATTTTTTTTTTCTCGGGTCAATTGTCATAACATAAAACCCAATTCGGATCATCTCTTAGATCTAGATGAATTCTTCGGATCGGTTATTCTTCCTTCAAGGATGACGTATATATTCACTCCTGGAATACGGCAGTACGAAAACGATACGGAGTCGTATATAGGCGGACAAATAAAAGAAATTGTTGACGAAAGATCTGCCCTTGGCATCCTAATATAATGAAATGAAATAGAATAGAAATCTGCTTATAATACCCAGTAAGTTGCTTTCATTTGATGGTTTACGCCATTTAGGGACTGAGTAACTTGCAATACAATGAATCGACCGTAACTGTTTATAGGCTAGGAATGGTCCGGCAGGCGGATCCGATCATTTAATTTATCCTTCATGTCAGTCTTTGTACATACCGGCTAATCATCGGGTTTATTGAGATCCCGGTTAACTAGATGTTTGCTCAGACTCTCAGACTCTATTGGCAATATCCCTATATAACGAATCAGGGAGTCTATGCGGGCCACTGCACATCGAGACACCGCCGACAGGTAGTCGCAAACCACACGTTAGGTGAGGCATCGGGCAACAGCAGCAGGCAATGAAGAAAGACTACGGGTTCGATATGCTGTAGATAATCAATGTGTTGTAATACGACCATACCACAGAAAGTAGTACGATAAACAGGACCTGTGCAAACGAGAACAGCTATAAAGCTGAGACAGAACCCGTTTATGCGATGGAAGAGCTGCCAGGATTGTACCTATGCGATATGGGAAGCACGTTTACGACGACAGAAAGCAGCTAGGCGCAAGAAAGCTCCTATGCGGCAGGAACAGCACGATGACAGATTACAGCGGCTCGATGGACGGACAACAAAGTGAGACCCAGATGCAGCATAAGCAAGAAGAAGACAATGAACTATAGTTTACTGCTAGACTCTGTTAACCAGCCACCAAAGAAACAGTACAAGACAGGAGATGGGCCATCCAAGAGATACAGTGCTTTCGGAAGTTGCTAGGTCTGGATACCCAGCTTTAGGGCATGCCAGCAGGCAGCGTGACACAACTCCACACAGATAGAACATCAAGCATGTCTGCACAGATAACTCCCTTCAGAGAGAACGCTATTAACGCGTGAGAAACAGCATTAGAATTGGTTTCCGGCACTCAGCCACAAATCAGGGATTTTCTGTCTACAGTGGCCTGGACCAAAACCATCTCCACAAAAACAGAATTAAAGGATCACCCCATTGTAAGACGTTTGTTTGACTCGAAGCCAGAGCCACCTATCAGGTAGATGCCATCGTTAGCCCGTACTTAGGTACTTGTTTCAAGCTCATACTGGCATCTTTTTTGGATCTTTACCGTTACAGAAATAACCAGTCCGTATTAACCCTTAGACACCACATATCATTGTGCTTCTTGTATCATGTGACGGGACATACTGGACAAAAGAAGTTGTGTTGATTCTTGGCTGTTGTTGATACCGCGAACCGTTCATATGATGAGAATTAAGTAATAAATAACAAGTCCGATGAAGACATTGGTAGTCAGACCCCGGAATGCATAGAGTAGCAACAATAGATAAGCTCGCTCCGATCACGTGATGGACGCTTCTTTTTGGCCGTTGAGCATCGATTTACTCTTTGTCAGGTTAGAAACTGGGTGGAAATATTTGACATGGGCGTACTGACTGGGTTTTTTAAAGGTTCATCCCATCTGTTAAAGATTGTCCCTACCGCGTCGTGATGTGTCGCACATCTCGTGAAAGTGAAATTTCCGCTGTGGCATTAATAATGTAATATATATATATAGCTAGATTTTCAATCCAATATCAAGAACGACGCGTACGTGTACGTGTAAGAGAATACTGGGATAATAATGATAAAATGCTTGCGTGATGATTCCTCATTCACCATCTGTTTCAATTTTGTTGTATAGGGCTTTAATCAAGGTTTATTCATTTAATCCTTCATCTGTTTCAATGCAGGTGCTATATTAACAGCTTGTGTATGGAACCTAATCAGATTCCATATACCATCCCTGTGTCACACGTATACATCCTCATATCAGAAATACAAAAACCGCTATTCGGAGAATAAATAACATTATATCATTCATTAGTTAGGATTAGGCTAGGAAGGTCAATGATCATCAACTTAAACTATAAAAAAAAATTAACATTTGGCAACTGTGCTTGTGACATCCGGTACTGAAACAAAACTTTGCTTCTATCTCACTAAATAACCAGCTCTACTTGGACAATCCAGCAATTGCTAAAAGAACTACTGCCACTTGTGACCTGACTCGGACTCCTTCGTTATCCATCTTCCTCGTCTCTCATTCTCTCCCACGGATAAACACCTCCTTACGTTAAGCTTTTTTCCACCCCCTGCATAAACCACCCTAGCAGCCCGAGCCCCAACCCTGACCAACCGCATCGATTAACATTAATATGAAACTTAGTTGTGCATCTCCAAGGCGCCATTCGTACTGCCTGCTCATAGACCCTGACGAACATAAAATAAATATAAAAATCTTGGAATGAAGGAGATTCATTATGAAACATTAATAAAGGGATAACGAAGGACAGCAAAGATTTACTCTCAGAATAGATAATGGTTTTATTGTTTGATAAAAAATGATGATGGATCCGCACATACTGAAGCGGTGCACCTACGCGGCCTGAACCAGCCATCTCTGAATTTTTCATGATGGTTGGCTAATGGAAAGGCACCAACGAATAATATGATCCAGCCTTCTTCTGATATATGCTATATATCACTTAAGCACATCTTCAAACAAATACATACGTACCTTGTTACTAAAGTTACACCCCCCCATTATTATTCAGGTGGCTAGCTTTTGATTGAATTCCGACTAATTCAAGGACTATCATCTCATTAGGAAGGAAAACTTCCTCCTCAAATACTACCCCCTCGCACTAACGTCCCATTGTTACAAAGAAAACTTTTGGCTGGTTGTTTGAAATCTGTTGCTTGCAGTTTGTATTGGTAGTATATATCAGCATTAATCTAGTGGTAGGTGCTGAGTTTCATGTTCATTATTACCAGGGACCGGCCATTTTACACTAAGAACGCCGCCTTAAAGATATCGGACAAATTAGAAAGAGGTTGGACTATTGTAGAATTTCCACTCTTTTATATGCGAATTTATCTGTCATTTATATTTTTTTCTCAAGTTATATGTGTATATTTTCCAATCATTTGCATGGAAAGGGTGTTACAATTAGCTTGGTTGTTTGGGAGTTTGGTGTGCCATACTAGTCATTATGAAGCGATATCAAGAATCTGAAGAACAGATTCAATGGTCTTCCCATCAAAGATCCGACCAAAGGCTTGTATCTAGCTCGTCAACTTCTTCCTCGGTATCGACCGTAACATACTTGTCAGATCTGGATTCATCATCACCGCCAGATTCTGAATCTCCATCATCTGCATTACAATCTTTTCCTACATCGCCTCTATCACCTTCTCCAGATAGAGACTCAAATCGGAATTCCCAAAATCTTCTCCGGTTATCATCAATCCGACATAGAGTTCGTAGAAGTATATCTGTTCCGCAATCTATTAGGAATGGACAAGACGAGTCAGATCATTCTCATCAACAATTGGGGGAAAGTCCTAACGAAAGCACTTCTTTTAATATAAGAAGAAAGTTGTCCCTACGAGTCCCATTTCTAGGGTTCAATAGAGACACCGATAAAAGCAATACCACTGGCCAAAATGTTCATAGGAGAAGTCAGTCTGAACATGTCACTAATACTGGTTCCTCTATTGCACCCAAAAGGTTACTGGAACCGTCGCTTTTACCCTTTGACGAAACTCCTATTTCTGATAGATTAACCTCTCTCTGCCTAGTAGACGACGACCTTGAACATACCGCCGATTATCCGGGATCTCCTTACAAGCGTATAAACAGAGGTGAATATACAATAAGCTCTAGTAGTTTAACATCGATATCATCCCTACCATCATGCCATAGGGCTCTATTAATTCCAGAAATTCTAGATATGATTCTTCACTATGTTGACGGAAGTAATGTCATTCCACATGAAGCTGCCCAACGTAGAAGAAAGCCAATGTCACTCCGCCATGCAATGCTTATCTATGGAAATACTGAAAATGCTACCGCTGCCTGGTCTAAAGCACAGATTGAGGATCGCAATAAAAACTTAAACTTGTCGCCATTTGATGGTTCAATCAATGGTCTCTTTAGCTGTTTGCTAGTGTCCAAATTATGGAATGCAATCGCTACCGAGATTCTTCATGAAAAGCTTCACTTCAAGTCGGAAAATAGCTGGCAGAAATTTGTCACTAAAAATAGCCTGACAAAGGATGACACTATATTGTCTCGCAAACGTCCTTCTGTTCTTGTTCTTCATAAGATCTCCAGTGCCAAACAACTAGAGATCGATGTTATCGCCAGCAAGATTGGCGGAAATTTAAAATGGTTAGAGTTTTATACATGTCCATCCATTGTTCCTACTAGTGAACTATTGCAGGGCAAATCGTTAACGAAGATCGTTCTGCCTGGCTGCTCCAAAGTTACCGATAGAATTGTAGCTTTAATCGCTGATACCTGTCCACAAGTTGAACATTTAGATCTTCGTGCTTGTGACTATGTTTCAGATAGAGGATTGAAGGTATTAGCAAAAAGATGCCGTGGTATCAAATTGTTAAATGTTGGCCGGACCCAACGAGGACAATTGATTACCTATCGAGGAATTAAGCATATTGCTCGTCGTACATGTGTTGATACTCTGGGCCTTGCAGGTTGTTATATCGACGACCGAGCTATTTGGGAACTGGCAATCCACCGAGGTCCTCATATTCAAAGGCTATCGCTCAACAACTGCCAATTCCTAACCAATGCTTCTATTCCTCGTATTTTAGGATATACGCGCAATTTATGTGTTTTGGAATTGAGAGGATGTGTTCAAATCACTGACATGAAACCAATTATTCAATTTAAAAAGTATCGAGAATTGCTGGGCCATCCTGCATTGATTGAAGGATGTGAAGTATTTGAATTGCGGATGAAAGAAGCGCAATGGTTAATTGAAATTGAAACATCTCGTCAAGTTATCGGCGATTGTCTAGAATGGATATACGCTGAAGATAGTGATGTCGATTACGAAATGTTTTTACGAACGGGGCAAGATGCTGTAATGTAATGAGTCTGAGAGGCGGATTTTTGTATATTATTAGAATAAATAATAGTTATGAGCATAACTATATGAATAAATAGGTGATCATGATACTGATGATATGGCTACGTAGCCAAATCGTTGTTGGATCCAGGGATCAAGCACGTCTACCAACCAGAAATC
Source organism: Sugiyamaella grinbergsii (assembly GCA_030579895.1). Lineage (NCBI taxonomy): Eukaryota > Fungi > Ascomycota > Dipodascomycetes > Dipodascales > Trichomonascaceae > Sugiyamaella > Sugiyamaella grinbergsii. Next base: position 58,184 of record JAKTRT010000063.1, on the reverse strand, counting down.
TAAATAATCAAACACAGTAGAAAACACAATTCCATCCCACCAGTTACCAATACTCAATAAATCATTTTTACTAGCAGACGGAATTGGTAAGGCTTCCGAGCGCCAGAACGAGACGGATCGAATAAAAGAAACTAGGAGTACTAACAAGACAGGTACAGATAAGAGAGGCAGGATTATTGACATAAGCGGGAATCGATGAAAATAATTGGTAATGGAGGGGTTTCCCATTTCCGGATAGCCAATGTCAGCCATCTTAGACATTGCTTGATCGAGAATCATAGCTTTCACTTGAGCAAGGTCAGCGGCTGATGAGTTTCGTTCATTGAGAAGGATTACTAGTGATCTTGTTAGCGCTTCGATATGACAATCAAGGGACTTAACCTGCAATTGCATTTCTTGAATTGACGATTCTAATCTATCATCTGTGTTTTGTCGATTGGTAGAGTCATGTGAATAATGCGAGCTTTTAAGAAGTGATTCTATTTCTTCAATGTATTTATTTTTCTTGGTTCCTTCGGTTTGGAGCTTTTTAAGCAGTTTATTGAAGTTCGATATTTGAGTTTGGGACTCGATTAGTTCACTTTGGGTTTTCGCAAGACTAGACTCATAGCAATTAATTTGATTTTGTAGTTCATTAATTCGCCTGAGGTTCTTAGACGCTTCAGAATAAAGGGATTTCCCAGGGTCAGTAGAAGCAGACGGTACGATCACAATGGGTAACGTAACAGAGCTACGCTTCCGTTTATGTTGATATACAGGCTTCTCTAGATGAGTGGTGCGTGATTTGATGAGGTTCAGGCCTTCAATTGGTTTTTCTACAACTGGTGATAAAGGAGGGGCAACGAGGCTACGGTTGTCAACAGAGTCCTTGGGCTCGTATGGAAATTCGTTATGAGTAGCACCGAGTTGAAAGATAAGAGAAGGAGGGAGAAGGGGTGGTGTCGCCATACGAAGACGGTCCTCATTCCTCTTCTTGGTCACCAGCGGAGTCGAAGTAACCACCGCGACCTGATCCGGATCAAAAGCCATGCCAGTTGTGTTACTCGATTGTTTCCCTTTATTTAATAAGAATTCTTCAATCGGCATATTCAACGTCTCTACTGAGCAGTAGTCCTTGAAAAAAGTTTCAAATTCATCTTTGCTGATTATAACATTAGAACCAGATTCTTTTGATAGTCTGTCAAAATTTTGTACCTCGCTTCGAAATTCGTCTCCGAAAATGAACAAGAAATCCCCATCTTTATTATAACCTAGTTCCTTGATTTTTGATAAAAGGAAGTCAGTGAACACGAGCAATTGGCTGATAGGGATCTAGAAACTGTTAGTCATTGTCTTCATGGCCCTGCCTTGTTCTCTCCTATTAACTTACTGTACCAGCAGCAGTTGAAAACTTGTTCCATGATATCTCTAACGCATCAGACAATAGATAAGAAGGTAGATCCAACGACGGCATTATTTCGGAATCTTCGCTATCTTCATAATACACTTGAGCTGGATTTTTATAATTATAGTGACTGATGAGACTGCTTTATGGAATCGCTATTTGTTTACATTAAGATTCTCGTGAACCTCGCGTTCTGAGAGCCGCGCATGCGGGAGTTATCAGAGTTATAAGCTTCTGAGCGACAGATTTCTTGCTTTAATTCAATTCGATCAATGACTAATTGAAGTCTCAGAAGCTTGTTAGAATCGTGTAGCAAAGAAATCTCTGTTGTATAGTTTCGTTCTTTTAGATCGCCTCGAGCAATGACAAGAAGGACAACTCTTGCATTTCAGGGGTAATTCAGCCTGAATTTGATAGCTACCTGCATGAGAATAGAGAATATAATCAGTAGGAGTTAGGAGTCGATGATTTGGACCGGAGAATTGGGATGGAGTCACTATTACTACAGTTTACTGGTCTATTGTACTGTCACCTCCCTATTGCTATTACTACTACTACTACTACTACCACCACCACCACCACCACTACTCAACGCTCACCAACATCACATGACCAAGGTTAGGGTCGTCCCCAAAAAGTAACTTGTAAACATAAGGGGTCAAATACAATCTCACGGCAAGACCTACTGTATGGATTAAGCAATAAAGAGAATCGCAGACGACCAACCATCATTAACTGCCCCGACATCATCCAAACGAAGTCAACACTGACCGATTCTGTATTATTCAGCGCCGACATCCACCACCTCCACCTCCTTTGCCCACCCTGCCTTAAACCTGTACATAACAATATCTAGTCTAATGGTCTAGGATACTATCATCCGATGAGTGGGAAGTACACATCAGTAAAGTAAATACAAAAGTAATCTCAAGAGTCCGAATCGTAACCTCCAAAAAACAATCGCTTTCACGATTTATACTTAGAATGTCTCGTATGTCGACTCCGAGGAAGTCGCCCTCAGGTGATTATCCACTATCCAAATTCGACTCTCCTAGCACATCTTCTCCGACTTCATCGCCCTGGGGGCCACTGGGAGTACAGACGTTACCGGGAGTTCGAAAATCAAGTTATAGCCATTTTCGAAAAGTATCGCGAGAGCTATCCTCCAAAGATGAGAACAGTTTGGCCAATCTAACTGGATTGTGGGCCGCCAATACGAGCCCTACTCCTCCATCGACTCATTACCACCACCACCTAAGAACCGTCCAGAAAAGACAATCCGAACAATCATTAGGAAAGAAAAGGAGACAACGGCATCTAAGGCCGTTTAAATCAAAACTGGATCTTCTTGATAATAAGGAAATGACATCTTTCAATGTTAAGTTGCAGCCTCCAGATGACACAGACTCGATTTATATTGTTGAAGACTATATACCAATATCGGAATCAGCGGACATCACCACTAAAAAAAATGAGTCAGATAAGCATCCAGCGGCTCCTCCACCACCTCCAATATCGAGTATAGGCCATTCGGGCAAAACTACACACCTTTGTCTAATATGCGAAGATCCAATCTCAGTTGACGTGATCTTTGAGAGACAATACAAAAATAGACTCCAAATCGTCTGTTCCACCTGCATCGACCAACCCAATGCCAAGGACCGAATATGTGCATCTCGGATAATCAAGATCGAGCCTCAACCGTTACCAGGAGGCTTCGGGTCCTTTTCTTCATCCGTATCTTCGACTCCATCGGCAAGAGCACTATCTGACGCTAATGGCCAACTACAAACATACTTCATTTTAGAGAACCAGGTGGAATGGTATGAACGTTTACAGAGACGACTGCGATGGCGATGGAGAGTAACAGGATTATTGAAGTAAAGAAAAAAAAAACCGCGACTGTATATTCTATACATATCTAATTTGACGAACATCTATATCTATAATTCTAGCTTTAAAAGGGAATCAATCTCTCCTTTTTCCCATGCACTGACCTTTCCTTGATATTTACCTTTACCACCTCCTTTGACATTCTTCACAAGCTCTCTGATCTTTGTAGCATAACTATCAACAGCATCACCATAAAGAACAATCGAACCTCCCTGTTTACCAAGGCCCGTATACATAAGAACTGTACCCTCACCCGGTTTAAGTTTACCAAGTTCTTTTTCAACCGAACGTAGATAATCATTTGTACCATCTTGCTTATAAAGAATGGCTAGTTTTTTACTATCCAGCTGACGTTTGAGGTCATCTGCTTCGTATTTGGCGACTTGAGCAGACCAAGCACGTTCCCTTGCATTCAATTCCTTAATTCGATTATTAAGACCGTTAATTTTCTCCTCGATATCTTCAGTTTGACACGATAAAGCTGCATTTGCTTTACGAACAATATCATTTATTTCGTTAGCATACTTTGATACTCGGTCGCCAGCCAAAAAGAATAACCTCGAGTTGGTACCTCGAACCGCCTGACTATGAAGTAGCGAGATCGTACCAATGTGAGCAGTGTTACTTAAATGAGTTCCACAGCACGGATTAACATCTAAATCGGCTATCGAAACTACTCTCATAACACCCTTAGAGAGATCGTAATTCTCAGGCACCTTGTGATCAATTAAATCAGTAGTAGCCTTATCTTGATGTTGGTCAACTGTAATAGGTAGACACTTGAAAATATAATCATTGCATTCTTGTTGAACTTCACGAACTTCCTGAGAAGACAGCTTTCTTGGTAGCTCGACATAACAGAATTTTGCTCCCAAGTTCCATCCTAACGTTTCAACACTGCGCTTGTCAAGAACAGCTGAAAGCACATGCTGTCCAGTATGCTGTTGCATATGGTCCCAGCGGCGAGACCAATTTACTTTAAGTTCGACTTCGGTGTCCTTTGCTAACGGCTCCTTGACGATATGGACTGCAGTAAGTCCATCTCTTTGAACATTCGATACGGCGATTTCCTTTCCATCAGAAATAACCAATCCAGTATCATAGGGCTGGCCACCACCTTCCGGAAATAAAACCGTATTTTCAAATTCTACTTCGTAGCCCAGGTCCTTATCAGCTTTATTACAAGATACAACCCTAGTTTTCAGAGTTTGGAGATACGAATCTGCCTGGCAGGCGAGAAGTCCGACGATAGTGGAAGCACCCGATCGTTTAGTCTTGGAGAGTATAGTAGCGGACATTTTGAAAAAAATGACTTAGCGATATTTTGAATCTATGAACAACCAGTAGAATATCTATTATTTATAATCAAAAATGTTCTCGAAGTATATGCTATATATATCACTAGCGCCGTACTTAGCGGAGATTCTGTCGGAGATACTGCGGATTGGCATCACATTTTCCACTATTAATATAAATCTCAGATGTTACATCCAGATTGGTACGAGTGGATGAGAAGGTATATATTGTTCATTTATAATCATATGGTGTATTCCTAGTGGTGAAGATATGATGGAAACGAGTAAATGCCATTGGCGGGGGCCATATGCAGGGCCCACACGCAGGGACAAGCGATACATCTACAAAGGGCTATTTCTTTCTCACAATACTGGCTCACCCGGTCTTGGAAGTTTGACATGTCTTGTTTTTAACTCCTCATCATAGAAGATAGTACTATCAAAACCAAGTTGACTGTCGGTCATCATGTAATATCCAATTACAATGTGTACCAGTTTATCCCACTCGAGATTGATATCAAATGATTTAGACGAAAACGCTCCAGAGCGATCAAATACCCATATCCTTCCTTTGACACCACAGACAGTCAAGGCTTGTACAAAGCGTCTTGAATCCTGGCTGTTAAACACAAACCGAATTATATGAGATAGCTTTTTCCATACTTGGGAATCATGGCTATTCTTACTTTCGATCACTATAGGAATCATAATTTCTGGAGACGATGACCCACGGTATAATAACATGCCCCCTGGAAGAGGACCAACTTCCTGAGCCAGACTCAAGATTCTGCCTATAATGTCTTCCACACATTGAACAATAATGTTTGTAGTGGGAGATTCTGGCCATGAGGTCCACTGAGATTTTGATGAATTGTAAAAACCATCGAGTGTAAGCTCTTTCAGAACAGCACTTACAAGCTCTTCAGTATTATCAGGAAAGAATTTCTCTTGGATCCCGTCGATATTTGAGTATATTTCAATGACTCCTTTATCCTCGTCTGGGTATTCTTGATAGATGGTAGCCATAATATTCTGACAATTGGCGAGAGATTATCAAGAACGAAAAGGAAATGAAAAACATACAAACTTCAAAATTGCCAGTTTGTTGGCAGTACCAATTTATACTTTCCTAAACGGTTCTCACTTGGGACAAAGTAAAAAACAATAGACACTACATTTCTATAGAGTATTAAATATACACAGTAATTATTACAATACTGGGGGGCCGACCTTCTTCGACTACTAAAGTAATTATATGAAATCATGTAACATCTAGCATTTATCATCATCTAATTTTTTTTTTGTTGTTTATCTTTAAGCGGTGTAACATTTATGCCTTTCTAGAACGAGCAGCAGCAGATCTAGTAACACGTCCAGTGCTTTCGGCAACACCACTTTGAGCCTTGTCAGCCTCTACCTCAGCAGCTTTCTCAGCCTTCTTGGCATCAGAAACCTTCTTGCTTCCACGCTTGTTGTAAACTTTAATATAGAAAGCAATAAACAAGAACAAGTAAGAAGTAAGAATAGCACATCCATAAATTGCAGCAAACTCTTCACCAGCACAGTTACCCATATTAGGAATGTGAGGCCAATAAGTAGACGTAAAGTAGGTATAAGAAGCAAAGTAAACAAAATTCAAGTCAATAATAAACTGAATGATCTGAGTTCTAGTGACCCATTCCTTCCACCAGACACGGATCTTGCAAGCGGCAAGGAAGTAATACCAGTACATGATGACATGGACAAACAAGTTGAGCACAATAGGAACCCAAGAAACCGAGGTTCTGCCAATCAATTGAGTATAACACAACAAGGCAGTAGCTCCATGATGGTAAGTATGCAAGAAAGTCAAGGGCTTTTTACGCAAAACAAGGAACACCGTATCAAACAATTCATAATACTTGGTCAAATAGTTAAGATAATAGATGGTAACAATTGGCTGGGTCCAAGAGCCAGTATTGCAAATGGAATACAGAACACCATGACGCACGACAATAGGAACCATCTGTTCAACAAGAAGTAAGAAGAGAGTCAAAGACAAGATAGTCAAGAATAAGTTATGGAGTTGGAAAATCAAATTAATACGGATGACAGGAGCGTTGATGGCGTTGAGAAGAGCGCGGCCTCCGAAAATCACCACGTAGTAAGTGACAATGCCAATGACCACTTCTGGTAAAGTGGTGAAAGGCAATCCTTCGCCAGACGTGAACTCGAACTGTGATGGGTTCCAGCCGAACGATTTGATACAGAAGAGGTTGAACGCATCCCAAAGGTAGATACCGAAAGGTCTATCGAGAGTGGGAACACCGATTTCGACGTTATTTTCCGAAAAGGTTTGCATAACTTGTTGAATAATGTCAGACATATTGAATTAAGTTGTGGAAATGATTGAAAAAGAAGCGAAAGAAGGACGAAAATTATGTTGAAATTTGAGTAGCCAATAAAATATAAATAGACGAGGATTCAAATATTCAGCACACCAAATAGAAAATTGATAAAAAATAAAAAAAAAATTTAAAAAAACTAACGGGAAAGATTGATAGTTTTCTTCTCTTATTTATTCTTTCAGATCTTTATAATAATTTAACAATTATCTAGATTTTATTCAAAATCACTTGGACTGGATTGGATCAAGAAACCAAAAGTTTTGCCTTTAATAAAAGCGTAGCAAAAACAAACAGGAAAAGTAGGTAGAAATCAGCACAACCGTCGCGTTCTTTTCGGAAGTATATTTTCAGTGTTTTTTTTTTTTTTTTTTCCTCGACGTGTTTTTATTCCTGTAGTTCACATGCGGTTGCTGGTCCTTAAAATATGCTATGCCCGGAATGCCGGCATTAGTATAACGGGGTATCATCGGAGTTTGTGGTGCATATGTGCCGTAGCAGCCCAGAGTATACCGTATTAACGGGAATGGGAAATTCACTGACTGGTTTTTACGTAAGGTTCGGGGCGAAGTTCTTGAGACAGGATCGGAATCAAACGAGCTCCTACATATTGAGAGGCAGGTAAATATGGGGAGCGCATAAACGGGAGGTGGTGATTGGAGAGCGAGGAGGAGACAGGATGCCCGGAAGAATAGGAAAAAGGAGACCAGGTGTTTGAAGCAAAAGCCGTTCATAAAGAGAGCGCCAGTTCCTATGATATACTAGTAAATATTACAATAAGAATCCAGGCTTCTGGAGTGCTCCCGCTGACCACCATACGACCCAGAAAATAACCTCGGATGATAACTCCCTACGGCTGGTTCAAAAGATCGTGCTGCATGTTAATTATGGGCCGGGAGACGCGGGGAGGCATGCTAGGAATGAACCGATATGGCAGCGAGGCGGTGGCTTTGGCATCGACTCTGGCAGGCTCAGGCTCAGGCTCAGGCTCAGGCTCTGGATCTGGCTCTGGCTTTGGATCTCGATCTCGATCTGGATCTTACAGTTCGCTATTTAACCCTAGCGACTTCAAATAATCATAAATTCATGCATTCAATAGTAAATAAAAGGATGATGTTGATAATCACAAAAATATACTAATAAAATAATAGCAGTAATAATTACTTGAAAAATAAAATTTCATTATACAAGACCCAACTTGATAAGGACTATCTTTCATCAGCATGCTCAACAAGCGTTGAAGTAGACGTGCTGTTGGATAGATGTGAGGGTGGATGAGCTGGCGACACGGCATTGGTAATAGCAACCATACCGGCAGTGGCAGCAACAGCAGGGACAGTGGACGAGGTGGTCGGTGTGATTGTGGAAGGAGATGCAGCTCCACTCAAAGACCCAGTACCGGACGCCGAATCAGACGAAACTCCACTCTTTGCCCAGAAATCAAGCGATATAACTTCATCAAACCCTCGCTCATCCTCCTGAACATAAAGAATTTCCCTTGTAGATTCATGTAAAAATCGAATGTTTTCTCCCGTAATCACCCGTACGATATCTGCTGTGTCCATATGTCGGATTTCAATGAAATTCGGCTCAAAGGCAATCAGATACGGATAAGACAAGGCGAAATGTTGCGGAAGCCCTTCCCAATGTATAAGCCAATCATTTCTAGATCTCCAACCATTACCATTAACAAAAAACGAAAAGTCTGAATAGTTGAGAAGGAAATCGCTATGAAGACGATAGATAGAGCTGGGCTTGAGCGATTCTCGGCGAATCGCAAAATCTAACGAAGTATCAGCAGGATCTAACAAAGATTGTGTTTCAAGAGTCGACAAGTCGACGATTTCAAATCCTTTAGCACATCCAACACAAAGCTTTCGTTTCAAAAACGAAATCGACAACGTTTCAGAAGGAATATAAAACTCCTTAAATACCTTCAGGCCTTCACTCTGTGACTGCAATAGTCTTCTCAAAGGAGCAGCCGTCTGTCGCTTATTACGAGGTTGAGGATCAAATGGCTCCAATACCCGAATAGTCGAAGTCATCGAACTCGACTTCACCGTACATACAAGCATTCTACCAAGGCAAATACCAACTCGATAGAAGTTGATATGGCCCATAACTCTCTTTCCTCTTCTGAAGTTACCACCAGCGTCCGAAGGATCTAATGCTTCTAATGACCAGGAATATAACGACTTGTCAGACAAGGCTAATAGCGTCATATACTCGTCCAATACATCCAATTGAGTAACGTTGGGAAGAGTGATTAGTTTAATCGGATCGGTAGCACTGGGTCCATTAGGAGTAATTCGGATATCCGATACATAAATACCAGTATCAGTACCAAATATCAATTTACGACCTCCATCTGACCGAACCATACAGTTAATACGAACACTTGGACTAGTGAACTTGCATTGTAAAGCTTGTCTCTTATAAACATCGCCAGCTTGACTCAACAAAAGCTTTTGATTATCAATATTCTCAATCCACTTTTTACGACTGATAAAGTTGGTAGCATACAAAGTGAGTTCATATCCTCGTCTTCCCAAGTGTTGGAAGGTGATTGGGAACCTATTTTGAGACTCCGCTTTAGATGGTGCCTTGGCAGTGGAAATTAATGACGACGATGATCTTTTGGAACCACCATATTTTGCAAGAATCTCTTCGCCTTCGGCTAAAATCAGCAACTCCAAAGGAATAGGCTTTCTATGAACTTTTTGTTGATCTCGCTTGTTGATGGCCTTAACTTTGACAAATAATAAATTATTATCAAGTAAATATACTTGAACATCTCCCTGATTATCCTTATCACCAGTTCTCTTTTTAAGTGAGCCTTTGAAAATGATTTGTCTTTTTTCATCTGTCAATTTAAGGTCAACATATTCACCTGGTCTATATACCAAAGCTTGGTTCAATTGCATCAGACTAAATCGATTCTCGGTCTTTCCACTTTCAATGTTCACTCGAGTTAGGAACTCACGGACGATTTTAATAGACTGCGTGAGATTCTCAATATCGGGACTTTCTTCACTAGTATGTTTACGAACTGCCTCTAGTAGAAGAGGATATCTGGCCAAACGAGTAGTAGGCTTTGTCAAGTAACCATTCAATTCAAGCTTACGAGACTCTTTCATTCTTTCCGTTTCATCAACAAACTTTACAAATGCTGGATTGATTGACTTTTCTCGTTCGAATTCATATTTACCGTATAATTGATTGGCTCCGTATCGGATGAACGGCTCGAATTTGGGCACATGCTCAAGGAAAATATCACCAATCTGTCTTACTACTGGAGCCTGTTGTTGACGTTTTGTCAACGCTTCAGCTAATTTACAATTTACAAAGTGAACTTCCATAGCAAATGAAAACACTCCTCGTATAAATCGTTCTCTGCGAATCTCAGGGATAATGTTAGAGCTTCGTAATGGTTTAATCCAGAAATCTCGCAAATATTCTAAGTCTTTAACAAAATCGCGTTCTGTATAGATAACTTCACAGATAACCTCTTGACGCTTCTTTTCTCTATCGTCCACACTGTCAGCAACTTCCTTGGACACGGTGTGAATCCACAGCTTCTGTTCTTTCTCATCATCACCATGAAGAGACAGTCTACTTTCAGCACGCTTCAGACCTGGTTGTGGCTTCATGTTCAATCTTGCCTGCTGTTCGAGTCGACGAGGGCATGCGATTGAGTAACAAAGGCGGTCTCTAGTACAAGTTGGAGAGTAGCATTCTGCCAAAAGAGTAAAAACACCGTTTACTGAGACAACTGCCGTGGCCCCTGGTTCGTCCGTAGCATTATCAGACTTTTGTGATAAACTTCTTTGCGAAGTAGAAGCTGATCGAGATGACGACGACGAGTTCTTGTGCATTAACGCCTGCGGCAGTTGAGATTGGTTCTGGTTTGGAGGGAGCTGGCTATCTTCCTCTTCAATGACAATTTCGTTAAACTGATATACTTCACTGTGGGTATCCCGTAGACGATGGTCGTATGTTACGTCGTGAAAGAACTTTTGAGCGTCTAGCGCCCGACCAAGCAGTAGAGCGAGATTCCTATCAGGAGTTTTAATGATATAAGTAATTAGATCAACTGCTTCCGACCCTGTAAACGAATTTTTATAAGTCAATTCATTCTTGACCCGATCTCCCAGTAGAATTCGTTGCCTGAACACCTCGGCGACTCTAGAAAGCATTGCTGGATATACTAGGGGCACTTTTCGAGATGTGGTGACAATAGTAGAATGAGGAGACATATTAGGATAGGCGCCGCCAGATACCGATCTACCATTTTCATCAACACTGCTAGAAGTAGACGTAGTTCTTTGAGGCTTTCCATTGAGTTCCGACGTTTTACCACCGGCTGACTTAAAGCTAGAAAGCAGAGAACTACTCGAACCTTTAGAGTGGTTAAGATAGCCATTGGTGCCACCATTTCCCATTCCTCCATTGGAATTCATGTTAATCATCGTCTCATTTGTACGTTGAGGGATGACTCTTCCACTCAGAGTGACATTGTGGTTGTAGAAATTGTTCCTATTGGAGGTCAATGAGCTGGTCATTGACATGCTTCTTGGAGTATCATGGGCAAGCTGGCCGGACCCGGAATTACTGTTGTTAGGACCTACGTTTCCGTTCACTCCACCAGGAACAGAGTTCCCTTGTCTCATAAAAGGGACTCCTGGATGAATAGGACTTGATGCTGAACGCATACCTTTAGGAGGAGCATGAACCGAGCCTACACCGAGTCCTATTGGAATCTGGCGTTGTTGTGGTTGCGGTTGATGTTGTGCTTGAGAGGGGCCATTTGAATATGGAGAAGGAGCGAGCCCTTGGGCTTGACCCAGGCCACCAGGAGTAGGACCAATTCCATACTGGCCCATTCCATTGATATGCTTCATATTGGTGTTACCATTAAAAGGTTGATGTTGAGAGGAGTTATTATTGTTATTATCGAGAGCACCACTATTGTAATTTGTTGCTGGGTCATAATTAATGGGAGAATTAGTAGTTGCATTAGAAGGGAGCCCATAATCAAGAATCTGTTGAGGTTGTCTAATTCTCCTATCATCTGAGTAGCCATTTGTTCTTGTACTTGAACCAGATGCAGGCGAGTAATGAAGATAATGAGAATTAGCTGGGCCGGGGCCGGGGCCGGTACCTGACGCTGGGGCCCTTGGAGAAGAGTCAGAGAATTGTGACCGAGTAGGAGACGGAGTTGAAGGGCCGGGTGAGCTATTTGGAGACGCTTGTGCTAGCTTAGGGACATTACGGAGCGGAGCAGGCAATGGGTGATTCGAAGGAGGGTAAGGAGGGTGGCTGTAGGGAGATTGGGGTCTTTTCGGGGCATGGTTTTGAGGATGATTATGGAATCCATAAGGAGCGTTTTGATTATGACTCTGGGCAAGAGGAGGAGGGAGAGGGCCGTGATTGGTAACGGGACCTGAGCCGGGAACAGGGCCCTGATCGAATCCCTGTGGATAGCCTGATTGAGTGGTTATGGCCATAGGAATGTTGTTATAGCTTTGGCTTTTCATGGGGGGATCTCTCGTCCCGGCCATGGCTTGACCCAGAGGAGGACCAGACCCAAAACCAGACTCATTGTCGTGACCAAAGCCCGGGCCAAGATCAGGACCGTGTCCAGAGATTGGGTTCTGATTCTGATTCTGATTCTGGCTCTGGCTTTGGATTTGGATTTGGCTCTGGCTCTGGCTCTGGCCCTGGCCCTGACTCGATATACGAGGAGGACCCTGCTGTGAGAACTGGTGCAGTTTATGATCCTGGCGTGATTGTGAATGCGATTCCACTGAACCGGACGAGCTCACTCTACCAGGACGAGGAGGAGCCGATCCGAAAATATCCGAAAAGGCCATATCTCGTTGTGAGCTGTTTGTCATTCGACTGGGCAGCTGTGCTTTATTTGGATCGTACATTATCGAAAGAATACGAAATAAAAAATTATGACAAAAAAAAAAAAGCGAAGCAAATCGAGTTAAACTATCGATTAGTGGTTCATAGTAGATCTAATGTTTAGTTAGCAATCAGAGAGAGAGAGAGAGAGAAAGAGACGAGGATGAAATGAACAGAAGCTACTGGCATTATACGCACCTAACAGGGACACGATTCTAAAAACTGAAAATGTGAAAAAAGAGAGATCAACGATAATTGAGCGAACGTGAGTTTTGAAGTGATGAGGACACAGGTCACGGAGTTATCGGGTCTGCTATCGCTATGGTTATGGTCGGCGTGCTCGTTGCTATCGTCGTGTGCGGGAAGTTATAGGCTCTACAACGGTAGTGGAAACGACGTTAAATTGAAAAAGGAGATGAATTTGAGTCGGCAACCAGACGTTTTTGTTTTTGATTGTAGATAGTACGTGGATGGGGGTGGTCGTGAATGATCTGTGTTGGGTGGTGAACGTGAAAGTTGGTGGGATTAGTTTGTTGGTGTTGTTAATCTCAAAGTTCTGTTTCTGGTTCGTTTTTTTTGCTGGTAGTGTTTAAAAACGGTAGAGTAATAATAATAGCGCTTGTGGTTGTGGTAGTGGTTGTTGTGGCTGGGTTGGGCCCTGTTGAGGTGGTATCGGCGGTAGGAGTGGCAGCAGTAGCAGTGGCAGCAGTAGCGGCGGTGGCAGTAGAGGTGGTAGCAGTGGCAGCAGAAGCAGAGGCAGCAGAAGCAGAGGCAGCAGAAGCAGAGGCAGCAGAAGCAGAGGCAGCAGTAGCAGAAGCAGTGGCAGCAGTAGCGTAGCTGCAGTAGCGTAGCAGCAGCAGGGGCAGCGGCAGTGGATGCTGGCTTCTCCTTTGCCCTCTACGGCCTGCGAAGGCCTGGGGCTTTTGCTTGGGACAGGCAGGTTGGGATTGGCTTGTATTCAATCAGCCCTCCAGGCGTTCCACTCCGCCAACCCTTGACCAGAACGGCGTTATAATAGTCTTAGACGCCTTGACTTAGGATTTCTCGTCTCTACCTCTATATAAGTTGTGTCGAGATAGGAAGAGCCTTCCGACAATGTCCACCGAAGGTTTTGCAAATATATTCAGCGCGGACACAAACGCCGACGCGGAGGCAGAACAAGGAGCAGGACGACAGCCCATTGTATATAGCTTTCCGTTTCTATCTTGAAACATGTGGCTCTTCTATTTAAGAATCCATTGTTACCGTACATGTCCATCCATTTCGTCGTATGGTAATCTGCAGCCATAGGAACTTTTTCAGGGGTAAGCATATGCAGCAATTTGTTTGACATGCGTATCAGACAAACCAACAATGACAATGATAATGAAATGACAATGAAATGACAATGAAATGACAATGAAATGAAATGACAATGAAATGACAATGAAATGAAATGACAATGAAATGACAATGCCAATGCCAATGCCAACGACAATGACAACAACAGCTATCTGCGGTAAGAATCGATTCTCCTTGTACAACGTTATATCACTATCTGGCCTCGCCGGGCTTACAGTGATATCTAATTAGAAAGAACAGGACTCTGGTCAGTAGGAGCCGTGGAACCGTGGAACCGTGGAACCGTGGAACCGTGGAACCGTGGAATCGCCAATTGCCATTACCTTGGCTGTTTAAATCCTGCAGTTATATCATTATATGTAGATATTAGTGTGTTTGTCCTTCAGCTTCTTTAATTGACTGTACTTTTCACTTCCCGAGTCCTCCTCTGGCATTTCATTTTATTTCGCTCCTAGATCACTCATGCACACTCGCTCACTCTCTCTCTCTACACAGCACAGCCCCATCCCCACACACTTCAACTCCCAACGCATAAATACACATAACCAGGTCATTTTTGACCTCTTCCAGTCTCGTTGAATAAGGGAAGAAGACGGCAAGAGAGACCACTACTATATTCGGTTTTTAGAGGTAGAATATAATTTCTGACCCCATCTTCGACCTACAATCACCCACTATAGACACAATGCCTGTAAGTATACAATCCAGACAATTGATATATTGTGCTTTATTTTAGATAGCGACACACGTCGAATACCTAGACTCGACATAGTTCCTAATAAATGCTTCCGACCCAAGTCGCCTTCTTCTTCTCATGCTCGATTAAAAGACTAACTTCTTGATAGGCTCATAATTCAACCTTCTTGGCATCGACTAATGACCCAGATACTAGGATTATTGGCAACTTCGCAATCCTGCCATTGAGAACAAAAGTCCGAGGACCAGCGTACCCTCCTCCAAGCGCCGATTCTTATGATATCTTAGACGAGGTATTAGACTTGTTCCGAGTCAATTCATTTTTCCGCAACTTCGAAATTAAAGGACCCGCCGATAGAGCCCTAATCTACGGGATTCTGTTTGTTTCCGACTGTTTAAGTAGACTTCGCTCTACAACCTCATTACAAGATGCAACTCGAATCCTAAATACCATGGCAATCGACCACTTTGCTATTCCTGGTGAACCTGGGTTCCCATTGAACACATTATACATTGCTCCTAGAGACCGGAACGAAGTCGACCTACTTCGTTCTTATTTATCTCAATTCCGTCAGGAACTTGCTTTAAGACTACTTGAAAAAATCTACGAGAACCCCGCCGCTCCTAACAAATACTGGCTCGCCTTCACCAAGCGTAAGTTCATGAACTTGAGTTTATCCAAGGGCAATGCTTGATGTTTTTTAGTTATATATATAACACATGTATACGTATTATTTGATTTTTGTTTGCTCGGTGATTCTTGGGTCCGGATTGCCCGGACCAGCGAGCGTAGGACTCATGTCATTCATCATTAAATTATTAGTATTACAAATAGATATAGAGAGCTGGTTTACGATTTTCGATGGTAATAACCACCGCGTTCATTACTTTCTCGACTGGTTGGTTGCTCACTGTAGTTGTGGCCGTAAACGGGGCTAATGGACGTCCGTTGTTCTTGTTGCGTACTAGAGGGATCATCGATTCGGCTGATCGGGGCTTGTGATTGCGGTTGTTGCACCGGCGGAAAGCCAGATGGAGACTGGGAAGTAGGTCGATGGGGTGGAAAATTAGACCCCGGGAGCGGAAATGCTGGTCTTGACGGAAGTGGAGGCAGCGACACATAGCCACCAGTTGGCGAATTGCCAATCGGACGATGGGGTGGAACAGAAAACTGTCCACTAGGAGGTCCATTAGGTTTGATGAGCTGGAGAGTTCGAGACCTGGCGTTTTCGGCTTCTGCTTGAGATTGAGATTGCAATTGCTGTCTAGCAACTGTATCTGTTGACTCTACTGGCTGTTGAATTTGCGGTTGAGCTTGTTGCTGTTGAGGGGGTGACCCACTACTATATCGACTATCATACCAGGTTCGCTCCGACGGAGATGAAGACAAAGGCGGTAATTGAGGTGACGGTCCTCGTTCAAATGCCGAACGTTTCGGTTCACCATTTAAAATACTGGCAATAGTAGACGTCCTCGGAGGGTTCAAAATCGGTCGTTGACTAGCTGAATATCCCTGGTAACTGCCAAAATTGGAAATAGGAGGAAGTACAGTTCTCTGAGGCTGCTGTGGTGGCGTTGTGGACGATAATGTAGAAGGTGGAGATGCCTGCTTCTGACCTACTGGCTGAGAGTACATCTCTCTTGCTGCTAATTGAGACATAGGAGGAGGAGGTGTATTCTCTGGTAATCTTGCTGGTGGAGACGTCGACATTGACAATGGTCCGTTGGATGTTACTGCAACAGTTGCACTTCCTGAAGGACCAACTATTGTCGTAAGAGACTTTGCACGAGGAGCGAAATATCCAGGACTTGGACCATGCAGAGAAGATTGTCGTTGCGAAGATGCGGGCAGGATTTGCGGCGGAGGAGAAATCTGCTGAGATACTTGTGGCGGAGTCATTTGTTGGGCTGCCTGCTGATGGATAAGAACTTGATTAGAATTAGGTGCCAGTTGATATTGTGGAGGATTCTGTTGAAGATGGCGATGTGGCTCAATATGAATGTGCTGCTCTTGATGCTGTTGTCCATTGTTCTGATATCTGGGCCTTTGAAGAATCTCTTCTGGCTCGAATTTCGGCTGAACTGGATTATTAGCATTACGCGCATCAGCTCTAATAGCAATCTCATTGTACCGTCTTTCTGCAGCATATTTATGATAGTAGTTCTTTAGCATAACAACGCTCTTATTCTTCATGAATCTGGCCATTTCATCCCACTTTGTTCCAAACGTTTCGAGTAATCTCTCGAATGTACCAATCTCCACCAAACTCCAATAGCTAGAGACCCTATCTTTCGACGCCGTCGTCACTTCACCTTCAACCGGTTGATTATTCTGACCTTCTAAAGGCTTACCGTGTGGGTCTTGTTGCTGTTGTTGAAGTAACAATTTCTCCTCCAGAGCAGCTGCTTCTTCTCTCTTCTGTTGAGCTCGCTTGCCCATTCCCCTAGGAGTTCTTGCGGTCTTGGCTCGTTTCTTAATCTCGCCAATTTCCTCGCTAACCTCCTGTCTTCGTTTTTCTCCTAGTTCTTCCCTGGCCTGACTAACTGCGGCAGTAGCCAAAGCTTCAAAGGCGCTTTCAACTACATGGAGAGTATCTGGCATCGCGGTATCTTTAGGACGAACAGAAGAGACTACCGCCAATGGCACATTCACTAGACTCTGAGGTGTATCTTCTGTCTCACTGACAGCTGCTGTTCTGCTGCCATTTCCACTAGGAGTAACTGCACTAGAATTGGCTGCCTTGGCCTTTCTTCTAGATTTTCTAACTCCTCTCTTATACCTATTCATTACCAAAGTCTTGTAATCGACCTTCTTTTTGGTCTGGTAATAATGTAGAACACAATCTCCAAACGTCCTTCCTCCACCCATCAGCCTGGATATTTTACCAAACTCCTTTGGATGTAAAGCATATGCATCACAAAACGCTTCATGTTCTTCGGCAGTGAATGTATCAATCGCATCCGTCACCAATCGCTTATAAGGATGTGACTTATCACCCACAAAGTTGTTTGAATCTCTGAATTTGAACTTTTCTCGTTCAATAGGATCGAATATCATATCTGGTACAACGGCGGCTGTCAATTGAGCACGAACAAGTGGATCTCTAGCATTCTCTCGTTCTAGATTGGCGAGGATTTCTAAAAATTCCGCCTCGCTTCGAACTGAATCAGCCTGATAAACAGCCCTACCTCGTCTACCACCTCTTTCATCGGCATTACCGGTAGACGTTGTAGTAGCAGTTGTTATATTAGCTGCAGTAGCAGCTGAAGTTTCATCCGGTACAGTGATTCCATTGGAGGTAGCAAGTTCCATCTTCTTTTTCTCATATCTACGACGGAAATCTTCTTCTGTCTCTTCACAGAATTTAGTCCATGCCTCTTTCAGAGCCACATACTCTTCTTTAGATGCTTTGCACTCGACAGTTAGATTATCCTGATAATCTTTTACTGCTGCGAACAGTCTGTCTTTGGTCAATTCGTTAAACGACTCATAATTTCTACGAAACATATGATAGTCGACTAGATATCTTGTAGGGTTGTTCACTTCCAAGTAACTCATTTTGGATCGCAACGTATCCTTTGGAATGCTCTTTACCTCTTGGAATAGTTGTTCGACTCTGTTTAGAGGGAATGGAGCTCCAATAAACCGTGTTTTTAAAGCTGGTTGCTTTGCGGGTAAAATAGGCTCAGCCGGCTTAGTTTTCGGTTCAGCTTGTTCTTCTAACTCAGAAGTAACTACAGGCACGACCTCACGAATGGGTTCTGTTGTTTCTAGAGGTTTCTTCTCTTCTTTAACCGCAGGCGTCAGTATAGATTCACTCTTTTCAGTTGCAAGAATAGCAAACTGGTTCAAGATATCAACTACTTCAGCTTCGCCAGAATTATTGTTGGCCGGCTGCGTCGGCTGTAGGGATGGAGAGGTTGCAATACTCGGTTCTGGCAGTGCTTGAATTGCCGGCGCTACTTCTTCTATTTGGTTAATCATTTGTTGAACAGGTAATTTGGGCTCGGAAGGCTGTTGTGAGCCGAATTCATGAGGCTGAGATGTTGTTGTATTGATATGTTCGACTTCTGTTTGGATTACCGGTTTGGGGAGGGGTTCAGTTGGTTCAGTAACTGGTTCGGATAATGGTTCGGGAACTGGTTTAGACGCTTGTTCAAAGACCGGTTCAGGGAGTGGTTCATAAACGGGTTCAGCAACCGGTTCGGCGAGTGGTCCAACAACAGTTTCAGCTATTGGTTCGGCTACTGGCTCAGATATTGGTCCGGCAGCTACTGGCTCAACTACAGGCTCAGTGACCGGTTCAGAGGCTGGTTCAACGACTGGTTTCGATACTTGTTCAGGGACCAGCTCGGATGCAGGTTCAACTACTGACTCAGCTATTTGATCTGAAACCGGTTCAGCCACTGGTTTAGACACTGGCTCAGATACTTGAACTACAGGTTCGGTTTCTGGTTCAACGACCATTTTAAATCTTGGCACTCTTTCAGCAATTACTTCAACACCTTTTTCGACTTTCGGCTCAACTAGTGACTCAGGAACCACACCGGCAGCATTACTATCATCATAGCCATTTTCATCATTTGAGACGTCCGGCTCTTCCTTCATGTCAATATCCTCTATTGGAGACCGGCTCAGATCCTTTACGTTATCTTGGATTGGCTCTTTCATAATGCTAGATTCAGGAGATTCCGAAGCCCGTAATCTCCTATCCTCACTCGATGGCGTCGACCGTTGTTTCTTCCAGTCCGGCGTGCTCCTTCTTGCAGTTCCATTACTTTCGTCTCCTACTTCACTATAGGACATGCGTGACCTGAAGGAATGCGAATTCGATTGTTTATCATCACCCGGTTCTCTTGACCGCCTCGAAGACACTGACGACATTCTTCGATCGAAGTATTCTTCCCGGCTGTAAGCACGATCGGTGCTATGCCTGTCATTATAATCTGCTGGGTCTCTTGGATGCGATAGTTTACGATCATGATCAAAGTGATCTTCACGGGAATTGAATTTGCTTGTTCGCCTATCCCATTTACCGCGATTATCTCTAACATCGCGATCTCGATAGTCAAGAACATCTCTGCTATCCCGTCCGTTTCTACCGTCGCGGTCTGCACCCCAACTATCTCGACTATCCCAATCCCAGTTCCTCGGCCTATCTCTTTCCCAGTAACTAGGACCAGACGGTAGTGCACCACCCCCGCTTCCACTACCCATTCCTCTTCTTGCTTGAAAAGTAGACCCGGGTCTTCTGAAATCCTCAGACACTCTTCTTCTCTGCTCTATAATACCAGCGGTACCTGAACCATTATCTTCACCGTCGTCAGGCTTCCTTGGAATGGGTCCTGAGACTTGCCTAGTCCCTTGCCATCGAACTGCATTAGGATGACCAGATGAGCTACCAGTCCCGGTTGAATATCTTTTTGATGGTGCTGGTGGCGCCGCGGATGAGTGCTGATATGAATGATCGGGTGAAGGGCTTCTTATTCGTGATGGAATACTTGAACTAGAATGCCGTGAAATAACTGCTGAAGGTCGTTGATTAGCAAACGACAACGAAGAAGACGATTCTGGATATCCTGACGGACCACCACTACTGCCACCACTAGTACTAGAGTTACTGACTGTACCAGCAGACGAGTTCAAATCTCTCGAAGGCTCTAGTGGACTATTGTTGACCCTGTTTCGAGATATCGGTGAAGACGAAGCTTTGGGGTCTCTTTCCCGATCACCGGTTCGTTCTCTGTCTCTTTCTCTTTCTCTTTCCCATTCACGATCGCGATCGCGCACATCCCGAAAATCCCGCCGCTAATCAATATGTTAGTATCTGTGTCGGTGTCCTGCTTTCAAAACTTGACCTCGTCAACTGCCACTATCACTTACATAATCGCCAGAAGGAATATGATGTCTTCTCTTATACTCGGCAGCTTCTCGCTCACGTCGTTCTCTCTCTTTATTGCGCTCCTCGACCCTACGATCTGGAAGCCATCCATACCCTCCTCCACTTCCTCCCGAACTGGAATGAGATGGCATTACGTTTAAAGTCGGTTATTAGGATTGACCAGTATCGGGCCTGGAATACGAGTTAGCTCAACTGTCCGTCAAATCAATTATATTCACCAATCACCCACCTTCTCATATTATGCCAGTGAATAACAAATTTGGCGCTCGGGCTGTCAGCCGGTATACATATGACGATATGTCTGGTAGTTGCAACGGATGTCTAGGATCAATAAATATTCTTGTGTACGGCGTCGTTGTCGTTGTTGTCAAGCCTTGTGTTACTATTCTTTCAGGTCTGCTAGTTTGTCGTATTCTCAGTTTCCCGTATACACAGTTATTATTACAGCTGTTCGTTCTTCTATCTGTTTCTTGTTGACCAAGACGTTCGTCACTGGTTCATTTTCTTGTACTCACTATTTTAGTATGGGAACAGATTCAATTTTGTAAATTTAGTTATCAGTGCTTTAACTGTGCGGCGTGCCTGCGGCTGAGACAGGGTTTTGATGGGCGATGCTGTGAGAGGTAGAGACAGCATGGAGACAAGTATTGACGAGTGAGATATATGGTATATTGACAGATTTGTTTACAAAAAAAAAAATATTTAGATGTATAAGTCTATAGAGGAGGCGCCATAAAACTTCGCGAAGCGAAGTACAACGGGTCAGGGCGGAGCGCAGCCGCCGGAGGCATACTCACACCCCGAACGTAAGAGCCTTTGACCAGAAATTACACTCCATACGAGTAGCAGTCGCAAAGATTTCAACGAGCTGCTCGATTCTGGAAGGAGAGGCGTCAATAATGGCGGCCTCGAGAAGGTCCATGCCAGCCTGGGAAGCGACCAGGAACTCCGGACGCGAGTACTCTTCGACCCATTTCCAGTATGGGTTGCCAGGAACCGACTTGGGGTTCGCTTTGATGTTGATGGCCGTTTCAATGTATCCAAGAAGACACGGGGAGAGGGCGAACTGAAGGGCATTCCAGTCTTCCTGTACACCGGTGTCAAGAAGGTAACCGGTATAAGCATGACAGTGCATGGCCTTTTTGGAGTTCTGGAGCTGTTCCTTGGTAATGCCGAACTCGGCGCAATAGTCGACATGAAGACTTGTTTCATGCTGGATGGTAAGCACGATCTGGGCCGACTTGGCAGCTACGTCGAGATCGTTGGCCTTATAGCCAGCAAGAGAATGTGCTCGGGCATACTGGATGAGGTATAGATAGTCCTGGGTAAGAAAGTACTTGAACGCTTCGAGGGGCAAGCTGCCCTCACCAAGCTGTCGGGTAAACGGGTGATTGACATATAATTGCCAGTGAGGTTTTACTTTTGGATGGTTTACGAGATAGTCTACAAAGTTACCAGGCGTGAAGGGACGGATTTGGATATTATGGAGATGATTCACCGGGCCGTTTCCACCACCAATGGCCGGAGCGCAGGTAATGGCTCGTTGAACGTACAGGATAGCGTGCTTGACAGATTCAGGTAGTGACAGTCCATGGCCGAGATTCGACGCAATAGCAGACGCCAGAGTACAGCCCGTTCCATGGGTGCTTGAAGAGCCTATAAACGCATTCACAAACGTATGGAACTCAGTTCCATCATAAAGGACGTCCACAACTTTTGTAGCCGTTTGGCCGGTCTTGACAGGAACCAGGTCATCATCCAATCCCAAATGGCCTCCTTTAACGAGCACCGCTTTGCATTTCAATCCATACAAGTCTTGAGCCAACTGCTTGATATCGTCGACCGACCGGATCGTGTCCACGTGGTCCGACCCAGCTAGTCCCATCTCCTTACGGACGAACAGAGCTTCGAGCAGATTAGGAGTGATCACAGTTGCGAGCGGAAACAGGCCCTGGATGTATGCGTCTATGGCATCTTCTGCAATCAGTCTTGACCCAGACGTCGAGACCATGACGGGATCAACGACGATTTGCAGCTCGAGGGGCACGACTATGTTGGCGGTTACGTCCGGCGGCTGGGATCCACCCATACCGGTAGTGACTCGGTGCGCGAGTCGGTTGGAGATTGTCAGCTCCTCGTTGAGCTTGCGCACGACGGTATTGACGGTCTCTTTAGTCGACAGCATGCCGGTCTTGACGACATCGACGCCTACATCTTCGAACACCGCATTCAGGCAGTTCTCAATCATTTCCTGACTTGTCACCGGCCAGATCTGCCTCACGCCTTTGGCTGTATGAATGTTAATCTCGACATGAATCACACCACCCACATTTCACCTACTTACTATTTTGAGCCGTTAAGCCAGTAATACAGGTCATTCCATAACACCCATGGACAGTGAATGTTTTCAAATCAGCCTCAATTCCAGCTCCTCCCGAGCTATCAGAGCCTACAAGGCATTGTTAGAATCTAGTCTTTTATAATTGGCAAATCAACCTCTATACGATATTCAAAAATGGAATACTCCGTGAACGGAGCTAAGGGTTCCGAAGCCAATGAGTCCGAGCAGAGTTGGAAGGACAGAACCAATGGGGGGAGAAGCCACCTACCAGCAATCGTCAGCACTTTAGGAAGTTTAGGAAGAGTCGACATTCTTTATAATTTTTGAATAATTAATAAATCTCAACAAACTCTTATTTCTACCTTCTGTTCAGACCGTTTATATATAGATGGTTGAAATATATGTCACGGTTCGTGCGGCGAGAGATTATAGCAGCCGCAGAAAAAAATGGTACCATTGTGAACCCTGCATAGCGGTTTTTATGAGATGGTTTTGGCGCAGAATGGGTTTACAGACGTCTAATTATACCAGGAGAGACCGTAGAAAATAACAACTATAAGGAGCGTAACGCAGAAGGTTTGCGTAAAGGTGGAAAGATATAGCTATTGGTGGTGTTGTCCAGATATTCCGGGCTCTAACCTGAACAGTTTGGAAGACCGTGTATTCCCGAACCCTGACGGGACGCAGGGCCCGGGTGGTAGTTCGGGCCATTGTTCCAGAGCACAGGACCACGGAACGCAGGGCCCGAGAGGTTGGTTGAACGGGTGGTGGGTTTTATGCTTAACTTTATTTCGACGTTAGTTGTCAAAAGAGTTGAAGAGAATTGGACAGAATCTCTGTTTTGTCGATAGCAAATTGTCGTCGTATCTAAGTCTAATTGGCAAGTCAGCAAAGATGACGCCAAGTCCACGACAACACTGCAGCTATCTGCTATCAGACATTATTATTCCCATTGTACGAGCCAGTTGAAGGCGGAATAGTTTTGGTTCGCTTCCGCTTCTTTATTTGGCGATGAGACTCGCTCAATATGGAGCTGCCTGATCGACTTTCAAGACTCTTTGTTTGATTACGGTGAGGCTGTTCCCAGAGGAATTTGCTAGCCAGCCAAGGTAGAGGTGATGAGAAAGGAAAAGGCAGAAGAGGCAGTAGAGGCAGTAGAGGCAGTAGAGGCAGTAGAGGCAGTAGAGGCAGCGGAGGCAGTAGAGGCAGCGGAGACAGTGGAAGCACTACGGACAGTGTAAGTACTACAGACAGTGGAAGCACTACAGACAGTAGAAGCACTACGGACAGCAGACATAGCAGAGGCAGCAGAGGCAGCAGAGGCAGCAGAGGCAGCAGAGGCAGTAGAGGCAGCAGAGACAGTAAGAGGCAGTAGAGGCAGTAGAGGCACTACAGACAGTGGAAGCACTACAGACAGCAGAGACAGCAGAGGCAGTAGAGGCAGCAGAGACAGCAGAGGCGGTAGAGGCAGTAGAGGCACTACAGACAGTGGAGGCACTACGGACAGTAGAGGCACTACAGACAGTGGAAGCACTACACCAAAGAAAGTCCCAGCAGAAACACACACAACACACGCACTTGCACACATGGCAGCCCAGAACACCAGACCGCAAAGACAAGCCGTGGCATCCAGTCCTTGTCGCCCGCCAAGATTGTTGCTAGCTAGGTCGAGGGGCACCAATTCCCGGCACGCGGCGTTACAAAGATGGATCTTGCCTACATGGCAGAAGATCCACACGCACGGCGAACTTTAAATGGAAACTATGGAATGCCGCGCCAAAGAACCATGACGCTACATCGATGATTTCGGCAAGCCGTGTGAGGTTTTGCACGAATTGCTACGAGCGTGATTCAGAAGCGTTTCCAACACACCGCAACATCACCACCGGCTCAGCACCCCCTTCGTTCGCGAAGCAAACACCAACGGGTCCGGGCAGCGCCCGGTGGAACCCGACCCGCGTCCGCGCCTTTGCCGACCCCCCCTCCCCCTCTCCCCCAACCCACTCTCCTCTTCTGCGCGCCCGGGTAACTGCAGTTGGAATGCATCTGCCACGCCACACGCATTTTTTAGGAAAATAAATATCAATTGCTCAGCCGGTCCGGCTGACCTTGGTAACTCCTTACAATTCGTCCTCTCCCCCAGTCGATTTTTTTATCGCTGCATGTTATTCAGCCGTGGGGCTATATAAACTTAGGAAGCCCCGGCTATTTTGTCCTGGCCTTTTTTTTGTTTCATCAATTACAGTTTTCGAAAGCTTGTTAGGAGACGATTGGAAACGATTTCCAACCAAAAAAAAAACCCACCCACTATTTCTACAATTATTCGAATCAAACCGTAGTGGAAGATTGGCTTTGAGTTTGAATTGGAAATTACGCAGAGGTTTCCCTATTGGAGTTATTGTAAGGCTAAAGACATTTGCAATATATTTTTCCTCACCTTAGGTCGGGTGAAGTGATAGCTACAAGGCTGAAGTAGAACGCGAAGCTCGCGGGTCAAGAACGAACATCCAGGGGTGAACAAGACAAGAGTTGGTTGGAGTTGAAACAAAATAGAAATAAAAAGTCATATATATATATTTTTTTTTGGTGGTGAGAAGAAAAAAAGAGGTTGGTTGTTGTTGTTTTTTTTTTTTTTTCCTTTAGTTCTACACGTCATTGCTTAGCATACCTTTTCTTGTCAGTGAGATATTCATACACACTCATTCCTATATCGATCAAACACGCGCGCGTTCCCTTATATGAATTACGTTAAAGGGATTAAAGACCAGGTGGTGTCGACGATTTCTGGCGGTTCCAAAATGTCAAAGAAAGGTCTGGACGAGAAAAAAAAGTTTCTGGGCGACGATCAAGACCGGTCTATGCAAGATACTGACAGCCATGAAGCCGGCCACGATACCGTGGATGTAAGGGCTGACAGTGGAAAGGCTGAATTCAACGGTGGTAATGGACTGAATGGAATCAATGACCAAGAAGATGGGGCGTTTGATCATAAACAAAATAATGATGACATGCTTGACCCGGCCATCACTGGGGATAGCTCGTCAGTAGCAGCCGCTATGGCGGTTGCAGCCGCGGCCGGTCCTTTGCCAATTCCTCCATTGTCTCCAAAGAAGTCAAGGAAATCCCATCGAAAGATCAAAAAGGATCCTTCTCTGGATGACCAAATCGACAACCAGCAGATTCTGGACCAGGCCGACGCCGAAGCGCTAGCCGCGTCGGCTCTTTCGCAATCTCCTCTTGATACTCTGTCGTTAGCAGCGACCACCGCGGCGGCCGAGACCAAGCCATTGTCACGAGGCACCCGGTCTGGAGGCAGCAAGTTCCGGTCCAGAAAAGCCAATCTTGAACAACAGTTTTCCATCAATGCCAATTCGGGTATAATCGATGAAAACATCAGCCCAGAGCTTGCCGGTGCTGGTGGTGGGGCCCCCAACGATATGGACGAAGACGAAGATGATATGGGCCGTCATCACCACGAGGAGGATACAACACACCCCGATCTGGTGGCTAAACAAGCCCAGCAAACAAAGGAATTCCTCGAACAAGCAGTAGCAGCCGCGGTGGCTGCTGGTAACACAGCTGCTGGTAATACCATGCCATTGCTACCGGGCAACTTCTCGTCTGCGTTTACCGATGGTAACGTCGCGGCTGCCGCAGCTGCTGCTGCCGCGGAACTGGCTGGGCCAATGAGTATTGCCAGTTTGACAAACCCCACTCCCCCTGGTGGAATCTCTTCATCAGGTGGTCCTGGTATTGCTCAATCCACTCGTAAAAAGAGACAATGTTCGACGTGTCTTGGGTGGTTCTCCAACCTTGCTACGCACCGATCGACTCATTTATCGGATAATTCCCGTCCACACAGTTGTGAAGTGTGTGGAAGAGGGTTTGCTCGTCCTAATGACTTGTTTCGCCACCAAAAGTCCCATCGTGACGATGCTGCTTTCCGATGCCCTCTATTTGTCAAGGCTTCAATGTATCAAACTGCTTATGGGAACCTAGAACCAGCTTGTCATCAAAACGGAGGCTTCTCTCGCTGTGATACATACAAAAACCATCTTAAAGCGATGCATTTCGAGTACCCAGCTGGTACGAAGAAGCGAGACCGTCCAGGAATGTCGGGTAAATGTAAAGGGTGTGGACTTGAATTTGAAAACGCTGACCGGTGGATCAATGAACATATTGAAACAAGAGAATGTGAAGATATCAAAAAGCTCGAGGTGCTTCGAAACAAGTTTGATGACCCTTCCGAGCTTGAGGCTGCTGCTGCCGCCGCCGCTGCTGCCGTAGCAGCTGTTTCCGATGCTGATAAAGCAGCTGCCATTGCTTCTGCCAATCGGGCCAATCACCATATAAGAAACAACAATATTGCTGATGAAGTCATGAAGCTGGAAGAGCAGACCAGTGCACCTGGTCCTATACTGCCTCCATCGTCATCGGCCAGCCTCACTGAAACTGCTACTTAAATTCCGTCTCTTGACTTGTTTTACTATTATTTTATTTAATTCTTTTTTTTTTTTTGCACCTCAGTATTCGGGTTTTTGTTTGTTTGTTTTTTTTTACGATTTATTTTTGTTATTGTTATACTTGGTATGTTTATATAGATACATGAATTAATGAGCCTAAGGTTGTTTTTTTGTGTATGTGGGTTGGTCTAGCGGAGAGTCGTTATTTTGTGCGACTGTCCACAAGAAACTCCCGATTATTGGAACTGAAGCTTTTCTATATGTGGAGAATCAATGGTCAGGGCCGCGATGCCATATCATCAGGTTGCACGTATGCATAATAAGATAGAGCTAAACATCAGGAGATAAACTGTCTATTTCGGCTTTCTACTGCAATGGGATCACTGATACAGACGATAGCCCCCTGGAGTAGACACACGCCTATGTATAAACATAGTCAACCCTGTTAACCGATATTATATACTCCCATATCCCGCAATCTCTATATATTATTATCCGCCAACTGACATCCTTTAGAATGGTATCACCACCATCCAGCTTGAAGATGATGAACATTGCATAGCATGCACTTAACCGCCACAAATGTCCCTCCAATCACAGTACAAAATGTTCAACTTCGTCAACTTCACTTATAGCTAAGAGAGCACTCAAAAACAGAGATAGATCCAGAACCATTGAAGTCTTTGATTGAGAAACGAGAAATAGCAAAATATGGCTGGTGGAGATAGACATGGTATGTAGCAAAAGAAGGAGAAAGCTAACGACTGAAAACCGTAACTAACCATCCATTTAGCGCTCCATAAAGATCCCGCCATAGAGAAATTCTATAGTAAGTGAAGAGAGTTCTTAGTGTGGTGGATATTTGGAAGTGCAATACAAGTTTGTCGCTTGACGCTGGGGAGCTTCCAACCCCGTTATATGGTCATTTCGCTGACTGATATATGGACACTAACGGGTCGTTACAGATATGCGGGAGAACTCTCAGAACCACTTTCGCATTAACAGAAAGAGCGGAGGTTTCTTATTGATTGCATTTGGATTGATTCCCGCTGCTTTGGCGTATACTTCATACAAGGTTCACGTAAGTAGATGTAGAGGGATATGTTCTGACCGCTAGGTACTAACGGAGTTTCCAGGGTCAACTTGACCTGACGGCCAAGAGAAGAAACGAGTCTTTGTGGAGGTAATTCTACAAAGCTTATATAACTCATATAACATTAAAACAAGACCATTTTTTTAAACCAGGTTCTGCGACGGGTATTCACGACGCGATTTCCTAGTCGGGGAACAGCAGCGCCTAGACCGCCGGACGAACACCTACAGCGTAAGTCAATGTACTATGCTAATATTATATTTTTTCTGAGACGTACTATATGGCTATGACTATTTTCTATACCACATTCTAGTGATCTTTTGATTTCTCATTTTCTTTTGCAGTTGAAATACTCCGTACATGAGGGCCTCAGAGGTGGGAGGACAGCCAGGAACATAGACATCGACAGGCACAATACGATCACATCCACGAACAACTGAGTACGAGTAGTGATAGTATCCACCTCCATTGGCACAGGAACCCATGGAAATGACCCATCGGGGTTCGGGCATCTGATCGTACACCTGGCGTAAAGCAGGGGCCATTTTGTTGGTCAGAGTGCCGGCCACAATCATGATATCGGATTGACGAGGAGAGGCCCGGAAAATGATTCCCAACCGATCCTGATCGTACCGAGGGGCAGAGACGTGCATCATTTCGACGGCGCAACACGCGAGCCCGAACGTGACGGGCCAGAACGAGCCTTGCCGAGCCCAATTGGCAATGCCGTCGAGAGTGGTCAAGGCGTAGTCGATGCCACTGTTTGGCTTTTGTTCGGATGGTAGAGGGAAATCAGTAGGCATTCCTTCTGATTTCTGTAGAAACTTGGGGATCCCTTGTGACGAGGCATATCTGATGGTAGGAGAGGAAATCGCCGACCTTAGAGGAGCACCAGCAATGGCTGAACTTCTGTATAAGTTTTTAGTGAACATTTTTGTTCCTGGACAAGAAAAAATGGATGCGGTGATGGAAAAGTTGGTTCGTGTCTCGATTGACGTTTAAAAGCTTATCAGTTGCAGTACTATTCAGAGCCAAATATTTTTGTTTGTGAACCCAAATGAGACTTACAATACGGTTTGTTTTTGGTTTGCTTTTTGGTTTTGTAAGTCGTTGTTCTTGTTGGTTTTGTTTCGAAGCTGTCGAGTAGAATTCTATGTCTCGATCAATATTATCTTTAAGTCGAACATCAAGCTTCTGGTGCTTGCTTCTTGACAGGAATATTTCATGTTCTGCTCTTAATATTCAAACAAATTCTATTGGCTACAAACGACACACACACGGCTGGCGGGCCGCTGGGTGTGGGGCGGAGGAGGCGGACGCGCCGCAGGTCCCAGTGGTTATAGCCTTTGCTGGCCAGGAGAGTCTATATGGAAGCTTGTCTAGTCTATATCTAGCGATTAGAGGGCAGAATTGACATAATGCGTAGAGAATGATTAGCAGCGGAAAACACATTGCCTAAAACCAGCAACCGCCCTTCAATCTCTTACAAAAACAAAAAAAAAAGATGACAGTTTATATATTTAGTACGTAAATGCTCATAGCATCTCAAAGCCTCGATAGTGACATGAGAGAAATGGGGTAGGTGTTTAAGCCTCGTTAAAGAGTTCCTCCTTGAGAGTAATGCCTGGACGCCTGTTAGTATTCAGCAACATATATACGCGGTCGCGTGCGCGGTTTCGTCGCGCAAAACTTACCCAGCTCTTGTCTGACTTCCTTGAGCTCTTCAAGGTATTGTTGATATTGGTCCTTGTTCTCAACCTTGTATCTAAGGCCCTCGAAAACACGACTGGCAGTAGCGTAATCGTTGACCCGCCTAGCCGCCAAAAGAGCCTTTTCAAGAACAGTGGGAGCGGGCACCAAATCGTATGAGAAAACGTTATTCAGTACACGTTGGACCTCGAACAAGTCATAAGCATCATCGAATTCCTTTTCGAATCTGAACCAATGTTAGTTTACGATATAGAAGTGGGCTGGAGTGGGATTGACGATAAAACCATGGAAGTCGGTCAAACTATAGAACATCTACATACCTGGCAGTAAACTCCTCAAAGGTCTCCTCGTCGTGAGAAGAATATTGACGGATACTCAATAGTCGTGGAGCAATGAACCCAACGGCATTGGTAGAACGAGTGACAATTGGCCTTGCAATGGATGCTAAACGAGCAGTTCGGAGAATACGACTGGTCATCATCTTACTTTTATCTTTTGTGGGGATTACGATTATGCCAAACAGCCGAAAAATAAATATAAATAAGAAATCGATTGGTTGGGTGTAAAAATATGACCTGATCGGTTTTTTTTTGTATGACTAGTGAACAATCAATTTCGAGATGATCTAAAAAATGAAAAAACCTGCCACTCTTATTCGTCCACGGCAGGAGGGTTAGGGTACGGGTTCTTGAGGGGGAGCAGTTGGGAGGAGACGTCTAAAAGTACAAAAGATGGATGATGGATGGATGGATGCCGGTCCTATTGATCAGAGGAAGAGAGAGAGAGAGAGAGAGAGTTGGCAGGCAGAGCGAAGCAGATGGTTATGACCTTTTGAGAGGCCGGAAAGTATACGTTTTAGCTTTTTGCCTATATCAATGGTTGTGGCTGTCTCTGAGAGCAGCTTTGAGAGTCTCCGCGATAACAGACTGTCGGTCACGTGATGCACGGCTGTGATGTTCGGTCCTGAGCCCTGTTCTGCACCTCTAGAACTGCCCCTGCAGGAGCTGTCTGGAGAGGATACCGACAGCATAAAAAGCTGTATATTGCGATATGATTCTCCTGTTCTCTGCAATTGTATTTTATCTCTCACTAGTGCTCGCCCGAAAGGATCGATCTGAGCTCTGTTAATATACCACTGACCAAACGTCCAAATGATGTTTTACAATCACAATTATTTATTTGTGGCTTAAGACTCGAAGACGTTAGCAGTGGTCATGGGGCAGTCGATACTTCTGCCTATTTACTAGCCAGAGACATTTTGTAGTCGATATTCCTGCCTGTTTACTAGTCAGAGACATTTTATAGTCGATACCTCTGCCTATTTACTAGCCAGAGACATTTTGTAGTCGATATTCCTGCCTGTTTACTAGTCAGAGACATTTTATAGTCGATACCTCTGCCTATTTACTAGCCAGAGACATTTTGTAGTCGATATTCCTGCCTGTTTACTAGTCAGAGACATTTTATAGTTGATACTCCTCCCTATTTACTAGCCAGAGACATTTTATAGTCAATAATTCTGCCTATTTACTAGCCAGAGACATTTTATAGTCGATATTTCTCCCTATTTACTCGCCAGAGACATTTTGTAGTTGATACTCCTCCCTATTTACTAGCCAGAGACATATTATGTTATACCAATGATACGGAGAGAGAAACCAACACCCGAACAAAAGTCCCATAAACCTAATGTCTTTCCAAACTACTGATAACATTCAATTGCTGTTTGCTCACTTGAATAGCGTTTGTCCAACCTTTGCTCTTCGTCTACCACTCGTCATCTATTTTATTCTCCTTTTACATGCCCTATCCAGCTTCGTCTGCCAGCAAGAACTGAAATTTATATTATTTATAACTCTATCTACTTGTTCTTGTTCTTACATAACATCCATTGTCGGTCTTGTATGCTTCATATACTGCCTACGCATAAAGCTACAACCACCTACACATACAACACTCTGCTCTGCTAACAGCTATTTAGACTCTTTAATTCAAATTTACGCTTGGGCCGTTTATTTGGTTGCGAGTTTGTTTTGCCCTGTGTTCGGCATGCCTCCGGCGGCTGGGCGCTGCCCAGACCCGTTGTGCTCGCTTTGCGAGCGCAGTTGTGTATGGGCCAGTGAGATGGCCGGCCTAGCGTATCTGGATTTGTTTATCTGACAGGCCAATGATTAAAAGCCCTTTTCCAGTTTAGCGGCGTGTGCAAAAGCCAAGATTGCCTGTTTTACCTCGAACTGGTTAGAGCCACAATGGCCTGTTGTGAAAGTCCCGTACCGCGTGCCATCCAACAAGCCATGCAACATTTTTTTGGCTCGAATACCGTGGACGTCGCGCCAACAATGCAAATATCCAACGTCTCCAGAAATATACATATACATCTCCCACCGAGGGCGACAAAGAAAACAATGGCAGTCACAGTCACTACATCACTAGACCGCCGATACGCTCCCGATTGAGGGTTAATGGCCTGATCCGAGGAAGTTGGGAAGTTTAAACTTTCGCTAGATACGGGATCATTTTAATGGTACGATTGAGTGGGACGTTAAACAGGCGTGGTATGGAATTCAGTGGTGCATGGCGTTCGATGGAGCCATATCAGAGACAATAATGAATAAGAGTAACACAAAAATGCAGATATACAAAGGTAGAGAGAGACATAAATAATATCCAGACATGGAAATCACCTCTGTAGACACTATACACTACAAAGCATATAAGCTGCACTGTGGCTAAAACCTCGCTCTGTCAGTTATACAGACGTCATTGACAATAGCATGGTCGCGGCGCCGGGCATGGTTTCAGTTAAAGTGCACGTCTCAATTTAAGCAATCATGTTTCAGATCCAACTATTGTGTCACCATATGGTAAGGCGCGGCAGAACATGGTGAGCGGTAGTTTGCTGGAGCTCGGCGCTAGAGCTTGTCGGTTAGATTGGCTTCAGTTCCAGCCGAACCCCCTGCCAAGAAGCTAGAAGGTAGAAGCTAGAAGGTAGAAGCTAGAAGGTAGAAGCTAGAAGGTGGAAGGTAGAAGCTAGAAGCTAGAAGTGAACTGGTAAACGGTTTGTCAGGGCCTTGGCGACAATGACTATTGGAATTAATTTCTTTACCCCACACATTCGCGTCCGCGGTCGCGGTCGCGTTCACGTCATGTTCAAGTCCATGTTGGTGTTCACGAGAACCATATCCAGAAAACGCCTTCCGATGAGCATGAAAAGGACAATCCGCGACTTGGGATGGAAGTCAGGGTGGATAGATTCAGGTTGCGGGTTGCGGGTTGATCGTTGAGGGTTGACGGCGGAGAATCTATATCTTTTACTGTCAAACAAAGGACCACAATTGTCTGTTCCGAGAAGAACCCAAACCTGTAAAGTCTAATTGGAATAGTAATATCGAAGGCAGTGATTGTGGGTTGTTAGTAGGCGGTCGCAATCGGTTCGTAGGATGTAGGCGGTCGCACTCGGTTCTTAGGATGTAGGCGGTCGCACTCGGTTCTTAGGATGTAGGCGGTCGCAATCGGTTCGTAGGAAGTCGGCTCGACAATCGGCTTGAACAATCGGCTCGTAGGCAGTCGGCTCGTAGGTAGTCGGCTGGGAGCGGTCGTGGGTCGGCAAGCGTCGGCAGTTAGTAGCATAGACAAGACAGACAGACAGACAGACAGCAGAGAAACACAAGGCGTCTATAGGGGTCGGTAGGAATGGTCATTCAAGGGTAGTCTGGTCGGCAAGGTTCGTGACCTTGGTCTGTCGTGATCTATTGTAAATCCGTCAATCATTTACTTGTAATGTCTGTATAATGTGAAACATTGAAAGCCTAGTCTGGGTCTAATATAATAATATACAATATACCTCATACATTGATTCTATATACCCCTACATGATTCTATATACCCCTACATGATTCTATATACCCCTACATGATTCTATATACCCCTACATTGATTCTATATACCCCTACATTGATTCTATATTCCCCTACAAGCTTACATCTCCTTTCCTTTCAGCCCAAAACCTATTTTTTCTCCTGCTTGCTGATATTTCACCAAAGTTAGGGTTTCTTTTTTCCGGCTTTGCTTTTTCGTGGCTGTTGTTGTTGCTCGTTGCTTTTGTTTCTAAAATTGTACATGAACGTGAATGGGCCTATACCAGATTCATATCAATACGTCAACTTCTGCACATACACATTTCGGTGAAAAAAGCATGTTGAAGAGAAAGGGATTCTCAGCCGAAGGAGGAAAATGGTTAAGGAAGAGAGTGGAAGAGAGGGCGGAAATCAATGATGAAGGGTACAGTTTGAAGTTACTTTGCCAGTCAGGTTCTTTGTAAGTCAGGTTCTTTGTAGGTCAGGTTCTTTACAAGTCACCGTCTTTGTATGTCACCGTCTTTGTATGTCCGTCTTTGTAAGTCCGTCTTTGTAAGTCACCATCTTTAAAAGTCACCATCTTTAAGAACAACCTCTTGTCCTTGTCAAACATGGTAATATTTAATAAACTTTTTCTCTTGTCTCGAATCCATCGGTGACTTTTTTGTATATTCTTTCTTGTCCATGCTCAAGGTGCAACCTAATTAACAAGCATGATCGGATTATCAACTGTGTCTTGTATGTCTTGTATGTCTTGTATGTCTTGTATCATCATTCTTTTACCCGATTTGCAGTATGTAATTTACTTTCTTTGACAGTCGGCTTTGTACACCTGAATGTTACCACACCAAGCATTCGCGCACCACTGCCGTCACACACTCAACGGTTACGCCTATCCAAAGGCGGTAGATTACGACTGGGTGGTGTGCCAATGCCGCGTCATAATAAAACACTGGTGCACGTAATCTGAATGGGTGGTATATTTATAGATATATATAAGACGATAGTCGCTGGTCGAAAGTTGTTGATAACATTTTACGGTAGAAAATTATAGACCAGAATGAGGTTCTTAGTAGGGGTTGTCACGGCACTTGTTGCTATTAGCGAAGTAGCCAGTAGTCCATTGTAAGTGAATTGAAGAAGGAGATGGAGGAGGTGGTGGGACAGCGGTGGAGGAGGAGATGGAGGTGGTGGGACAGAGGTGGAGGAGGAGATGGAGGTGGTGGGACAGAGGTGGAGGAGGTGGTGGTGGTGGGTTGGTGATGTGCTGGTGATGGATGACCTGGTGATGGATGACCTGGCCATGGATGACCTGGCCATGGATGACCTGGCCATGGATGACCTGGCAATGGATGTCCTGGTGAATAACTTGGTGAACGTTTGAAAGTTGATGATGGATTAGCTGATTATTACCTGGCTGTGGCTCATTGCCTAGCTTGACCTGCTCAGCTCAGCTCACCTCTCTATCTCAAACGCGTAACTTTGTGGTGATAAGCACACTTGTCGCGCCAATCTCGCTCGCTCGCTTCCAATGTCGGCGTCGTCGAGGGTAGAAATGTCGTCTCTCCCTGCCAGTCACCTCCTTCCATTCCTCTCCCATTCTGGCGTTAGTCTCCTTCCTTCGCTTCCTGCTAGGGTCCCAGTCCAACCGTCTCGGAAAAATGACCCTACCTCGCATGCACCCTTGTAATATCCGCGGCAGCATGCTTATGCAAGATCGGACCGATAACCATTCTCCTAACCCGGAGAAATACCTCGATGACCTCGTTTCATCACCAAAATAACAAAAAAAAAACGACCGTCAAACCGTCCACTAACTCTTTACCTATTTTTTTTTTATTATAGACGGTTGACTAAAAAAAGCTACCTCGGATTCGATTATGACACCGACAAAGTCCGCGGCGTAAACCTCGGCGGTTGGTTTGTAACGGAACCTTTCATCACCCCTTCCTTATACAAAGTCCCTGGCGACCCTCCAGTCGATGAATTCCATCTCTGTCAAGCATTGGGTTATGATTCCCAGTCAACACTTTCTCAACATTGGCAAACTTGGTACACGGAGCAGGATTTCGAGACGATTGCAAGTTACGGCTTGAACCTGGTGCGAATCCCAATCGGTTATTGGGCGTTCCAATTAATGCCGGGTGATCCATACGTCCAAGGCCAAGAACCAATCTTGGACAATGCCATTCAATGGGCTAGAAAAAATAACTTAAAAGTGTGGATCGATCTCCATGGTGCTCCCGGATCCCAGAATGGGTTTGATAATTCTGGTCTTCGTGATGCTCTTAACTGGCAATCCGGTAACAACGTTCAAGCCACCCTCGATGTTCTCAAGTATGTTTCTCAAAAATACGGTCAAAGTAGTTACAATGACGTGGTAGTCGGCATTGAATTGGTTAATGAACCTTTAGGCCCTTCCCTAAGCATGCAAGGCGTCCAACAGTATTATGTCGATGGTTGGGAGACGGTTCGTGACACGGGTTCCGATACAGGGGTGGTTATCCACGATGCCTTTATGGGCTATGGATACTGGAACGATTTCATGACGTTGCCAAACTACTGGAATGTGATTCTTGACCACCATCAATACCAAGTATTCTCTGCTGGGGAGTTAGAGCGTAACATTGACCAACACATTGGCGCCGCTTGCAATATAGGTCAACAAACTCAATCTGAGTACTTGTGGAGAGTTACTGGTGAATGGTCGGCCGCCATGACCGATTGTACCCCCTGGCTTAATGGAGTCAACCGCGGTGCTCGATATGAAGGTCAATATGACGGCTCGCCCTGGATCGGCTCTTGTGAAGGAAACGATGCCGAGATCCCCGCCTGGCCTGAACAACGCCAGCAGAATACCCGTCGATACATTGAGGCCCAAATGGATGCTTATGACCAAGGCACCGGTTGGATTTTCTGGACCTTCAAGACTGAGCAATCTCCCGAATGGGATATGAGGCGGTTGGTCGATGGTGGTTTATTCCCTCAACCTTTAACCGACAGGCAATATCCTAATCAATGTCAGTTTTAAACAAATGTCTGGTATATTATTTTTCAACTTTACTTAGTTTTGCATATGAGATGATGATGACGCACTTTCGATTGAGAAAACAAACATATGAATCCCCTTTCTCCCCCCACTATATAACATCTTCTTTTCTTCTTCCAATTTAGTCTAATTAATTTATACTTATTATTTCTCTACTTATGTGGCTGCCTTTGGCGGCTGGGCACTGCCCAGACCCTCGTGGCTCCGGTGCGCGAAGAACAGCTCGGAATCGTGGGTTTGACCACGGTTATGTGCCTTTTTCACTACCTCTGGCCGTTGGGCTCATGGTTCGGCCTCGATTGTGTCAATCACACTCATTAGTCATTAATTTACACTTTCCACTATATTTAAAGCTTGAACCATCACTTGCTCATCTATAAGTGCCCCATCTAACCACTTGAGTGCACCCCGTGGTGCCGACCCTATCAGACTGCCCCAATAGACAATGCGCAAGTTTCTTGTCTTTGGCGACAAACTCAATTCCTCAAACTTTCCTAGCTTGTCGGCCCATTGCTGTTGCTCTCGCCTGGTGTGGGTTTTACGATAACTTTCTTGGTTGTCCGCTAACAGTGGAGGGTAGAACTGGTCATTAATTGGGTTGCTTCGACTGTCCAGTACTTGTAAGTACGGCATTGATGAGACGCATTCAACCAACTCGTGTACATCTGAAATCAGATTCTGATATAGGTAGAGTCGTTTAAGCTTTGGGATGCCCACCAGTGGTTTCAGGTCACTAATCTGGTTGAATGACAAGTCAAGCTCACGAAGGTTCAGGCAGAATTCCGAGAACGCTTCTGGCAGCGTCTTGACACCAATGCCCGATAGTTCCAACACCTGGAGATTTAAAAACGGCTCTTTCATCGTCAACCTCTCTAGTCGATTGCTCGACAGATGTAATCGCCGAACGTCACTCAGCGTCTGCCAAGTATTTAAATGACTGCTTTCTGTTTGATTCCTGAATGTGAATGTCTCCAATCTATGCAGTTTGTCCAAGCCAATTACCCGTTTATTTTTATCAAATTGTAACTCTTTTAGTCCTTTGAAAATAGAAACGTCAATGGTTGTATCATTACCATTTAACGTTAGCTTCCTTACCGAATTACATTGTCCAGAAGACGAGAACGTTACAACTTTGTTGTTATCCAGATCCACTGTTACAAGACTCGTCAGTCTATCTAATCCTCTAACCATTTCAATCCGATTATCACGCAAGTAGATTTGCTCCAGTTTTGTCCATTTGGAGTCCTGGAACTCAATTAAACTGAGCTTGTTTCCACATGCACTCAAGCTTCGAAGACCGCGGATATTGTCGATTCCCGAAAGTGATGTTAACGAGTTGTTGTCAACATTCAACTCTGTAAGTTGAATAAGCCCTGATAATGGAAACAGCGAATCCAGGTTGTTATTCGACAGATCCAACTGCTGAAGGTTGCTAAGAGACTTAAAGGAAACTAGTTTGCCCAACTTGTTATTACTGGCATTAAAAGATAGAAGCGATGGTGGAGCTCCTTTAATGACGTTGAGGAGATTGCTCGATACATTCAAATCTTCAAGATTGGGGCATAGTTTCTCAAGCTCCAGTAACGTGGTCAGTTTCCGGTCGCTAATCGACAGTTCCAGCAGTTGGCTCCACTCTGCGTTAGGATGGGCTTCCCCGAGGATCTTTACTATCGAGTTGTAAATGTCTAGAAAAGACGAGTCTACAACTGATATATTTGTCGCATTGACTCTGGGTGTTACTGGTGTTTGAACGGTCGAGAACCGCGAACGTGGGTTATTCTGAAGAATTCTTTTCGCATCTTCTGAAGAGATTTGGAATGACACTTCTCGTTTTTTCAGCTCACTATATGAAGATGTTACTGTGATTTTGTCTGGGATGGAATTCAGACGTCTGTTAGTGCCCGTAGCATAGCTGCTGCCTAACGACGGAAATGGTGAATCAGCCACGGCAGCACGCGAAGCCATAGTTGATGATATGGATTCAGTCGACAAAGGAGTACTTGATTCACCTTGTACATCTGCCGGACCTGTAGTCGTTTCTTCATTCTCGCTTGCGATTTCGGGAATTTCCTCTAAACCTTGCAACGCACTTGTTTCACTTGGTTCTTCTGGAATGATTACCTCGGATGGCTGCCAGTTGGTGCCAACCTTTGAGCTGTCATCCAGATCATCGATTCCTTCAAAAGGATCTTTGTCTTGCTCATCCGAAGAAGACACTTTGGTTGTACCAGTTCCAAAGTCATGAGCATCATTCTTACGCCAGTATTTTTTTTCTTCATCCCATACTATACCATCGAAATTTTGATTGTAATTTTTGAGGTCATCTGGAGTAATGACAGCCATGGCAGGGTGTTTTTTGTTCGGAGAGCCCTGGACACTGTCATAGGAGATAGGTCCGGCTGGTTCAGAGGGTGATTTAGATGGCTGATTATGTGTAATCACAGAATGGCTCGAGGTGTTTGTGTGTGGATATGCACTGGCCGATATGGACGAAGACGAGTATGAGTCAGATGTAGAGTCCGAATTGGAACGATTGTCGGGATGCCCTTGTAAAGACGGTTCTCTTTCAACGGAGGTCGATCCTTTTTCATATCTTCCTTTGACTGAGTTATAATAATCAGCTTGTTTGGATGATGAGCTAGAAGCTTGTGTCGTTGATTCATCTTCTTCGCTTTCTGGTTGCGGAGAATGCTGTTTAAGCGAGTACTCTAGCTCGTTTAGACTATTTGTATAATCGCTGCTTAGAGAACTATCACTCATTAATGACGAAGTGGAGTATACGAAGTCAGAAACTGGAGGTCTTCGATTTCTCAAGTTATCCATTAAAGCATCAGCCTCGCTAATGAAGTCAGTGAGCTTGTTTGCCTCAACACTGACCATTGTATTGTTAGCGCTAGATGCTGTATTACCGCGGAGCGAGTTTAAGGAGTCTGGAACGTGTCTCATAAGAGTAGACGAAGTAGATGTCGGTTCGTCTTTGGTTCCTAAGCTCCCTAAGAGATGCTCGAGTCGTCCTTTCGTGTAGGTATTGCTTTTTTGGAAAACTTTAAAAGGGGAGCTTGCTGTCGAGTTTGCTGATTCGCTTTCATATTGAGAATCTGTTTTCGGGTCGCTGTTTCTACTTTCATCGCTGTCGTTTAGAGAGGCTTTCTCGGGGTCATCCAAAACATGTTCTTTTGTGTGATCGAAAAACCGGAATCCGAGAGAACCCGAATCGTTTCCAATTGTTTTCTTGTTAATTATAACGCTGTTATTGCTCATAGTGCTGTTTGCTTCTTGTTCGCTAGAGTCGTATTCGATGTTCATTTCACCGCTCTTTTCTACGTTCTCACTAGCAACGTTACTGGAGGTTGAGGCGGATGCAGAAGTAGAAGTAGAAGTCGAAGCAGAAGCAGAAGCAGACGCTTCACTTGCTTCTGGGATATCCGATAGTGCCTTTGCGTTATATTCGGGGCCGCTGTCAGCGGCGGTGCCTTTGACTGGTGGTTGAAACAGATTCTGTAGCGAAGAGGAGCTCATAGAGAACAAGCTGGCAGGCGCACCATTGTTATAAGCTCTTTTCCATTCCGGTGTTCTGACGATTGACGGATTGTCGACCTTTGTAGTATCGTAACCACCTGAAGCGACAGTTCCGTAAGCGGAGTCGCGTCCAGGGCCTTCATTCTGGGTCGCTTTGCCAGTGCCGCTGTCAGAGATCCATTCTTCTTCCAGACCGTCCTCGCTCCAGTCTAGGATTGGTTTGATTGGGCTTGAGCTTGTTATTCCTACTGGATCGCTGTTTAGTTGTTAGTCTCTCGAACTGCGGTGTCATGTTACTCTTTACTAACCTATTATCCACGTACATTTCCTGGTACCGAGACAGGCCGTCAGTGAACTCGAGCTCGCTATTCATTTCGCTGTTCGCGTCGCGTCACGTCCAACGAAACTTGTTCAAAAACTTTAACAATGGCAACGTCGATATTATTACGTACTGGATATCTATCAACACGGCTAGCAATAACATGGTGAATCTCACACCCCAAAACGGCAAATGTAAATAAACCAGGTAGAAGTACGGCTGAGCAAGACGCGCTGGATATGTGAGTAGCTGCTCAGATTCCGACGGTCGCGTAGCGAGCACCACGGGTCCGGGCAGAGCCCGGCCGCCGGAGGCTGCACCCGCTCCTCCCGCCAGCTGGTAGAGACCGGTAAACAATCGGGGGGACCAAATTCCGGGGCCGCGCAGGATTCCGCAAGGTACGGTACGTCTGACACACATTCCAATCGGAGAATATCGCCGCGAAGACATGGGAGGATATTTTATATGCAGTGTTATTATCAGCTTATCGGGGTGGGGGCTTTGTTATCGGACGGTTCTGCGGAATCGACTTGAAAGCAAAAAAGGCCTGATATAGAGTTTGGGAGGGCGAGAATGGTAACAAGGGCGAAAAATGCACGGGATTGGAGGACAGGGCCCAATCGAAGGAATAATGGCCAAACGGTAGTTGTCAGATTTGTTTACCTGCTGGTGGAAATGGTGCCCTGAGATCAAAACAAATGATCTCGCGAATGCCTTTGGGACATTGGGCTCCACGCCGTACAAAAAAAAAAAAATACGACTATACCTTCGGCCTGGTCGTATCCAAGGTCATTTGCTCCCAGCCCGCCTAGCGAGCAGGGTTTCAGAAGCCGCCGCTTGATATTTTAGGCGGATGGCTGATACACCTACCAGTGATGGCAACAGGAGTAGTAACGGTAACTAACTGGAATCAAGGACTAAAAAGCGACCGGGTGTGGAGCTGGATCTGAATTTGGCTCGCCGGACCTTTGGTTGCTTAGCCTGTAGGCGCTTGGATTTAACTGACTTGACCCTCTTGGCAAATATCCTTCCGGAACCTTTGTTATACGGCGTGTACGGTGAGAGTTGCTAAATATATAGAACCGCCAGTAAACCCTAAGCTCTAGATAGTTAGAATATCACTTACCAGACATTTCAAAATCAAGGCGGCCGGGCGGCCCAGACACGAAGGTTTTGCCTAGAGAGAGCAGTAACATCAGCAGCAAGTAGCGGCCCAGCGCGGCGGCCGCCAGGTGGGCAGGTTCTGCCATCTGGTCCGGCCAATGTTTGGTAATGACGCCTTGGGTCCATTCTCTCCATGCACCCAAATACCAGCAGCAACATTCTTATACGGCTAGATCCTGCCAAAACACCCACAACAGCTATCTTCGTATCTATATCTCCGTTTAATCAAATATCACTTGCAAACGAAAACTACTGTTTATATGTGAATGTCAAGCAAGCTAAAGAGAATACAATAATAACATCTCGAACCAGACTGAATCGACCATCTGAGATTTGTGGCTAGAATATCTTGAAATCGAATGAGATAAGAGCGGCCGGCAAGCAAGCAAGCTGTACCAGTCATATCACAGATAGCGGAAGTAATAACAAAGTTCGCGCTTGGACCTTGTCGGAGATTCGGGAGTTTGATATTCAAAATCGGACCACCATTTGCAACTCTCGTACCAACAAACCGATTCTTTTATCCACTCTTTTTATTTATTCTTTAGATTACTATTCTTTCGTTTAACATCCGATAGCTGGGCTATTTTACGCTTTTATAACGATTCTCGATCCTTTTTTTTTCTTGTTTTTTTTTGTTTTTTACACAACTGTTTAGGTCTTGCTTACTACTCACGATATATAGCCAGTTTGTTTACATTCATTATTTTTTTTTTGTCGTCAAAACCAACCGCCTGAACTAAGTTTTTGTTTTTTGTTTTGCTTACTGGGATATTCTAATTTTGGCTTTCTTGGCTCTCTTGGCTCTCTTGTAATTCACTCTCGTTACCATTACTTATGAATGATGCAATTTAATCCGTCAAATAATCATGATCGGAAGCTCGATGTGAGAATGATGAATATGAATGTGAACAATAATCATTACGGGACTGGTGGTATGGTAAACTCTCTCAAGCCCGGTGCTAGTAATACCATGAACCATCAGAACCAGAACCAGAACCAGAACCAGAACCAGAACCAGAACCAGAACCAGAACCAGAACATGTCTCATCATCATCGTCTTCCTGCTACGTCCGAACCGTTTGATTTGTTATGTCCTCCAACTCCAAGCCTGCCACCTCCAGATATCCACCGAATCGAAATGATTGAAAAGCAGATTTCAAACTATGGAGACTCTCCTTATATAGCTTCTGCTGTATATGGCGGTGGTAGTGCTACTGTTGATGACCTTGTATCATCGTCTAATTCTCCTAATCTGATAACTCCACTTCTTGACGGAGATACGGATTTCGAGGATTTCTCATTTCTGCAACAACCGGATTTAAAAGCGTTTAATTCAATGTACGTGACGCCGTATGATTCTCCGTTGTTGGCGAACAATTTGGACCCGGCGCAGAACCCGTATATGACAGGAATCACTGGACAGCGGTCTATGACGTATTCTCCACAGCATGAGATGAGAAGAGTCCAAAGTGAGGTGAGCGTCCAAGACAGAGATCGGCAACGATGGCAGCGCGAGCGAGAGCACGAGCTCGAGCAAGAGCAACATCAGCATCAGCATCAACAGCAACATCAACATCAACAGCAACAGCAACAGCGGTTGGAACAAGAACAGATGCAATTACAACTTCAGCAGCAGCAGCAGCAACAGTATCTAGCTCAACAGGAATTGGCCCGGATGAGACAACAGGAGCAAATCCAGCTTCAGCTTCAACGCCAGCAGTATCAGAAAGAGCAGATTGAACGAGAATATCAGAGGATCCAGGACGAGCGCATGAATAAGAAGAGGAGTGATAGTACGAGTATTCAGCAGCAGCAGCAGAACCACCTCCAGCAACACCACCATCAGCAACAGCAACAGCAGCACCAACAACAACAACAGCTATTACGACAACAACAACAACAGTACGCTCAACAGCAACAACAACAACCGCAACCTCCTCATTCATTTCCTGCTCCTCCTCAATCAATGCTCTTAACGCCCGATCTAGAACATGCTCAACCTCAACCACTACCCAGCCACCTCCATCCCCAACCTCCACAAACTCAATTCATAAATCACGTGCCGGCACCACTCCCTTCTAAACCAACCCCTCCACCAGGACCTCCCCCAATAACGGCTTTAACTCCAACCTACCCACCTCAGACATCACCGGATTCATCCACATCCCGATCTCTTCCTGTTCACCAGAAACCTTCTCAGCCAAACCCCACCTCATTACCATCGCCTAAGGCTCCCGCTGCTATGCCAAAGACTAAACAGATTGTTTTCTCGAACATGACCCCTGCTCAGATTAAGAATAATATGATCCAGAAGCCAACGCTGAGAAAGAAACAATCAAAGAAGAATCTCAAGGAAAAGAGTCTTTTGATTGAGCGAGACTCTGAAGCATCTGCCGCGATTGTACCACCCATTCCAATGGTTCAAGGTTATGCTACCACCACCAACGAAGCTACAGGACCAGTGATCCATGGATATGCTGCCGCCACCGATTCTACAATTGCAGCACCTAATGGCCAATCTCTCGTCCGAACTGTACCGTCTTCTTCATCTCCTCGGAAACTTCCTCGTACTCCTCACAAGTACGGCCAGCTCCAGACATCATCGCCTACAACGAT
This sequence comes from Sugiyamaella grinbergsii, assembly GCA_030579895.1. Classification (NCBI taxonomy): domain Eukaryota; kingdom Fungi; phylum Ascomycota; class Dipodascomycetes; order Dipodascales; family Trichomonascaceae; genus Sugiyamaella; species Sugiyamaella grinbergsii. Next base: position 13,244 of record JAKTRT010000063.1, on the reverse strand, counting down.
TCTCATGACTGAGAAAGCGACGACTCAACTTCGTAATAGAGAGTCTGCAACTACTAATAACTCATCTCCTACTCCAGCCAGCCGCCTACACTCTGGAGCGATTCTCGTCCATGAAGCGTCTCGATCAAGTCCTGCAAGAGGTATATTTGTCACTAAAGATCACACTACTCCAAATACCCCTACAAACCATGCCGAGCTAGCATTAGCAGCACCACCAATGAAACCGAAATCCGTTCAAAGAATAGCATCTAAAGTGACGCCCGAAATGTCGTCGGCAATGTCTCAATTCAAGGTAGTACTGAATTCCAATGATTACCCGAGCCATGAGAACGGGCCTACGAACCCACGTACGCGAAGAAACAGCTCTGGTGTGTATGATTCTCAACTACCTTCACCTATTCCTTCCAAGAAGCAATTCAACCTGCTTATAAAAGATTCTTCCTCATGGACAACGTCGTCTGACGGCCGGACTTTAGGATCTCCATTAAACATAGTTCCGGAGTCCGATCTAGCTACAAGGTCTGATTCTGATCGATCGAGTGTGGATGTGTTGACTGAGTCTGCTGTACCAGTATCAACAGCAGCAGCGCCTTTAGTGGCCGCAGCTGCTGATGACGCACCACCAGCTACCACCGGCTCACAATCACACGGTCCAATGTCGTCTACTGCTGGTGCCTCTGCCTCTGCTCCGTCTTCGTCTTTGCCGCTTGACGACTTTACGTTTTTCGATGAAGATTCTTCGTGGATGGACAAGGTGGCCAAATCGTACGCTTGGGATCCGTTCAGTGAAGCGCGCAAGCTAGTTGACGAGGAGTCTGTATCTGGGTCGGTGTCTAGTTCGTCTCAGTGAGATATCTACTATTTATTAATTTGCATATGGCGACTGAAAGAGAGACTGGTTTCTCGATGGTACTATAATTTTATGTAGATTTGTTTTTGTATAATGTTTTCCTATTCTGTATTTTTAAACTATTTTTTTATTTCTAAATAGTCTATGCGACCAGCAGGCATCTATAGCGTCGCTCTTGTAATGTTAGCTGTCTGGCCTACCCATCATAAGCGGCTGTCGTCATCTTAGTCGTTCGTTGTCGTTCGTTGCCGTTTCATTCGTCTCTTTACTTCCTTCTCGAGTCGGTGTCGCGTATAAATATGGCCGTCTACCGACCATCCGTACCCATTGGCTATAACGAACCCATCGTTCCAATTTGTCATTTCTTCGTCAGCTCGCTTATCATTTACCTTACAAAAACACCTTCGGCAAAACTCCGGCCGGAGGCTCGACGGGCCTCAGACCTCAGGGCCCTTCACGCATGCGCCTATTTTCCAGTATTGGGCTGGCACGGAGAAGTTCCGGAGCAAATCCCATCCCCGCATTTTGGCTGTATGTGGGGGGAGGAAACAGTTTGACCGTCGAGGAAGTCCTTAAATATGTTCCATATTGTCTCCTGAAATGAACTGGAAGAAGGTAAAGTAGAAGAGATCCTTCTCCAGCTATCGCTATCGCTATCGCAATCGCAATGTCTGGCTGTGTCAAATCATACTCAGTAGTACTTCGAAATAGGAGCCTCGCCAAGCTAAAGGGCTCACTCGTACTAGCCTACCGACGTAACTTCTCATACTCGGCTAGTTCACTAAAGGCAGTGACTCCAGGCTTGAGCCATGAAATTGGCCCTACTACTCCTCCATTGTCAAACCACACAATCGGCCAATTGGTCGCGGAAACAACCAGAAATTACGGCCATCTGAACGCAGTCATCTCAATGCATCAGAACGTCGAGCTATCATACTCAGAATTAGACCGATTGTCATCTATCTTGGCTACAAACTTATATGAAAAGTATGGCATCAAGAAAAATGACAAGGTATCTGTATGTGCTGGGAATATTTGGGAATACCCCGTTGTGCAAATCGGATTGGCTAAATTGGGAGCTATCATGATTCCATTGAACCCAGCCTTCACACACGGCCAGTTCCATGCTGGAATGGAAGGCAGCGACTCCAAGGTCCTGATTATCCAATCTCATTTGCATAGAGGCAGGAAGAACCCTCCTCGCAGTAGTGAATCCCTGGTCAATGAGATTTTATCCAAAAAGCACTCTGCCAACGTCGAGACAATATTTGTCATCCCGCCTATTTCTCCTCCAGCGCCCGGTTCAGACCCTATTAAAGGCGGCTCCATATCCAAGCATATACTTCAACATCCATCTGGCTTCCAGTTCCATCGGGGAACCATTCCATTTGCTGATCTACTAGAACCCATCGAACCCCAGCAATATGAAACCGACTGCCATGAACCGATTAACATGCAATTCACGTCTGGCACTACCTCGGCGCCTAAGATCACCTCTCTCTCACATAATAATCTTGTGAATAACGGTATTTTCATCGGTAACCGAATGGGATTGTCAGCTACAAAGTCAAATCATCCTACAGGACAAGATCATATGTGCATTCCTGTCCCTATGTTCCATTGTTTTGGACTGGTTCTATCCAACCTATGTGCACTTGCGACTGGCTCATGTTTAGTATATCCGTCCGATGCGTTTGATCCTGTGGCGGCTTTATCGTCTATTCGCAAGTATTCTTGTACGACACTCAGTGGAGTGCCGACCATGTTTGCGTCAGAGTTAGACTTGGACGACGAAATTGCCAAAGGCGGACTGGAGCATCTACGCACTGGTATCGCTGCTGGCTCGTCGGTTCCAATAGAGATCATGAAACGATTAGGGCATGAGCTTCATCTAAACGAACTGACAATTTGTTATGGCATGACCGAGACATCTCCCGTCAGTTTCATGTCGTTTCCAACTGATAGCATGGATAAGAGGTGCTCCACAGTTGGCCAGATTATGCCACATAGTGAAGCAAAGATTATTAAGCCTGGCGATGACACCCTGACACCACTGCCAATCGGATATCGAGGCGAGATCGTTGTAGCTGGATACTTGTTAATGAAAGAATATTTCCGGGACCCTAAAAAGACTGCCGAGGCTATTATCGTAGATTCTGAAGGCAAAAGATGGATGAAGACCGGCGACGAGGGTCAAATTGATGAAGAAGGATTTCTGACTGTCACAGGACGCATTAAGGACCTTATAATTCGAGGCGGCGAGAATATCCATCCGCTAGAGATTGAGAATATACTTTTCGCCCATGAAGCGGTACTACAAGCATCGGTAGTGGGCGTTCCTGATGCAAAGTATGGCGAAGCAGTTTGTGCATTCATAGTTGTACACCACACTCACAAACATGATCCACCATCCAGGCGAGAACTACAAGAGTTTGTCAAACAGCATCTTGGTCATTACATGGCCCCGAAATATATTCATTATGTAGATGATTTCCCGAAAACTGCCAGTGGTAAAATCAGAAAGGTAGATTTGAAGGAGTTAGCTATAGATCTTATGTAGAATAGGACTTTTTGCATTCCATTATAGCGAAGGAGCAATCATCGGAGACTGCCAGACGAGCGAAGAGAGTTAATTATGAGCGCCACTCTATCGTGTATTCATACTCAATTAAAGCCCATTCTTTGCTTGACTGGGTCAGCATTTGTATGACGATAGCAAACAAAAAAACAGTTTACACGTGCAGGAGAGCTGGGCAGACTAACAGAGTGAGATGAATATAATAATATATTTTTGTAATGCTAGTATCTAATCTTCAAACTCAATAAGTGCAGTGCCTTGTTTGACAATATCACCGACGCCATGAGCGACCGCTTTGATGATACCATCTCGAGGACTGCGGATTGTCGTCTCCATTTTCATACTCAAGATAACTACCAGTTCTTGATCTTTTCTGACGCTGTCACCAGGATTGACGTGCACTTGGGCAATCGCACATGGCATTGGTGCAATTACAGAATGCTTGTCTTCCTTGATTCCAAGCGCTTTGGTAAGCCATTCCGGACTGGGCTGTCGCAGAGTATATTGTACACCTTCTTGGAACACGTTAACAGTGTTTGCTTCTGCATCGATAACCACGGTGTTGTTGAATTGGGCATAGTCTTCAAATTCTATTCGAAGAGATTTGGCTTTAGGGTCATAGACGGCAAGCGAGATTTTAGTCAGAGGTCCCCCGTCTTGCGAATAGAGAAATTGCGTCTCATTGATTTGTTGAATATCGACACGCACATTAGGACTATCTGGGTCCGCTCGATGGTCTTTGAATTCAATTGCTCGAGAAAGTCCACCTCTGGCAGGACTGGAGGAAAATGGACCCTGTGAAGAGGTCTCCGATAAAAGCGTCGCTATGGCTGCCTGTGCATACACTGAAGAAGGAGTTTCTATCAGCTGCAGCAAGTGGTCGCGATTCTTCGGGATAAAGCCAGTCTCAAGTCCGTCAGGATTGTTGGACCCAAACTGAGGGCTTTCGACGATTCTCCGAAGAAACTCAATATTCGTAGTGGGTCCTACTACTTCCAATTCGCCAAGGGCCATGTGCATTTTAGCAAGTGCTTCTTCGCGGTTGGTACCATGGACAATGAGCTTCCCAATCATTGGATCGTATAGAGCCGAGATATCAGACCCTTCTTTGAATGTGAAATCGATTCGTGGAGACCCTGTAGTGGGTAATGCCATATGAACGATTTTTCCACTCGAGGGGAGAAACTCCTTGAAAGGGTCTTCACAGTAGATTCTTGCTTCGAAAGAGTGGCCCGTTAGCTGAACTTGCTCCTGGGTTTTAGGGAGAGGGAATCCAGCGGCGATTAGAAGCTGCCATTCAACAAGATCTTCTCCACAGACCATCTCAGTGACAGGATGCTCTACTTGTAATCTGGTATTCATTTCCATGAAAAAGAACTCATTGCTGTCGTTATCGAAGATGAATTCCACAGTGCCGGCACCTTCATAGGCAACTGCTTCAGCAGCTAGTCGGGCTTTCTCCCAAAGAGACTGTCTAATTTCCTCGCTGATGCCTGGAGCAGGCGATTCCTCAAGAACCTTTTGATGCCGTCTTTGTACACTGCAATCACGTTCACCAAGAGCGACAGTATTGCCGTATCTATCAGCAAACACTTGTACCTCGATATGACGAGGAGTGGTGATATATTTCTCAATAAGAACGTTGTCATCACCAAACGAAGACTTGGCTTCTGATTTCGCAGACACCAATTGTTGTTGGAACTCTGGTGGTGACTTGACAATCCTCATTCCTTTACCTCCGCCTCCTAAGACAGCTTTAATCAACACTGGATAACCAATTTCAGCAGCCTTTTCTGAAAGAAACGCCGGATCTTGGTTGGATCCATGGTATCCAGGAACGCAAGGGACCCCTGCGGCTTCCATGATCTGTTTAGATTTATCTTTCGCTCCCATTGCTTCAATGGCGCCCTGTGGAGGACCCACAAACACCAAACCCTCTTCTCTTACTCGTTTCGCGAAGTGCGCATTTTCAGATAGAAACCCATATCCAGGATGAATAGAATCACAGCCATTCTTTTTAGCAGTAGAGACAATTTTTTCTATATCGATATACCCGCTAGTCAGTGGTCCTAATGACAGGTTAATCGGGGTGCTTGTCGAACTAGGCAGGTCTCTATCCGGGCCAGTGTAGACTGAGGTTGTCTTGATACCCAATTTCGAGGCCGTCCTATGTACACGATGGACGATTTCTCCTCTATTAGCGACACACAGTGACTTTAAAGGTTTTGCGGTTGTACCAGTGGATGATGATAACAGTCTCCTACTTCTCGCAGCAATGGCATTTTTCACGGTCCCGCTAGTTAATCGGTTCATTTATTCTCGTCGTGTGGGTTGAAGTCTGGTTCACCTTCGACGTTCCCTTTTATATAAACCAGGCCCGGCGTTATTTCGGTGGATGTCGAGCGGCACCACGCATAATTGTGGGGAAAGAGGAGTTTCTTAGCACCTCAGGAATCTCCGTGGATCTCCGGACTTGTTCCGAACAGTGAGCTTTTCTCTGGAGGGAAAGAGGGAGAGACGGTTATTAGACAGTGATATGGCGACTGGCTGTTATGGTTGCGTACCATGGAATTCATTAATAGAGCAGCCATCTTACTATATGGCAGTGATGATACTGCCAGGTTCTCCATCTTCGTGGCTGGGCGGTTATAGGCGGGTCCGATGTACTTTTGCCGGTTGGTTATTGATACTCTTGGACAGTCACAACAGTTGTTCAAAATATCTACCATTCTTCTGAGGGCAGTAAACGGCCTATAGACGAGTCCAAGATGGGTTTCTGTCTTTCAATTGACTGACTGACCAGTGCACGCTAGGATATGCAGGGCGTTGACAGGGTCCAATTTTACCGACGAGGCTATCTCTTCCTCTTTACTCGTTCGCTTAGCTAGCTAATAATCAATCTCGATATCTAAACATTTACATTCACGTAAACTACCGTCCTGTCACAGCCAACTGTTCTGCGAATTGAACTGCTGATTGAACTTCTAATTCAACTTCTATTATCTCCCATGCTCCCAATGCCCATCTCATCGTCTGTCTGTGCGATCGGACAGGCAAACAAAACAAGCCTTTTCTACCAGTTTATCTGTACGTCAACCCACAACCACCCAGCTCTTGTTCGCAACTGGGCTTGGGCAACAAACTCCCAGCCAGCAGCAGCACTTCGAGATCCCAATTACCCTCCCCTTTTTACCTGCCTAGTTGCCTAGTTGCCTAGTTGCCCACCTGCCTAGTTGCCTAGTTGCCTACCTGCCTACTTGCCTGCCTGCCTGCCTGCTTACCTGCCAGCCTGCCAGCCGGCCTGCCTGCCTACTTGTCTACTTGCCTACTTGCCTACCTGCCTACTTGCCAGCCTGCCTGCCTCCCTGCCTGCCTGCTGGCTCAACTCTACGCCAACCGTCTCTTCGCTTGCTCTCTCACCGTACTGCACCAGTCCAGCTTCCCCACAGCATTCTTCCTCTACATCCAGCTCGGTCTGTTCTTATCACTCAAGCCTATTGCTGTTACATGTCATTTCGTGGATATACTTTTGTTTAACTGTGCGATCTATTACATTGGCAGTACCATTGATCTGACTTTTTCATATCCCTGCATCCTAAATAACCCATTCTTCAATCTAATCATCCTCGTTCCTAGATCCGGTTATATATCTTTTCGCCTGCCCGGTCGTATTCAATCATTGCCCACTGTAGGTCTGTCATTGCAGAAACAACTGCTTTTTCAGCTCTTACTAAAGTCAATTAGAAAATTAAAGTACGGCCAAAGTTTACTTTGACTATTCTGGTGACAAATACAAGCGCTGATCCTTAATTCATCATTTGCATTGATCGGTAATCAAGAAATAATCAACCCTTTCTACTCAGCTGGGGCCATGGCATCATCATCTCCGCAATCACCCATCTCCAGACCTGTAACTCCATCTAATGAAGAATCTCCATCATCCCCGTTGAACTCACTTAAAGATATTGATTCTCAAGTACCATATACGGTACCGTCAATCGAATCACATAAGCGACCCTTTTCGAAAGTGGAACTATCTCCTGATCAAAGTTCCATTCCTGTTGGTAAAGAAATGGAGCATTTAGACATCACTAGTGACAATGGGAGTAGAAGTGGAAGTAGGAGCGCCAGCCGAAATGGAAGCAGAAACGGAAGTAGAAACAGCAGTAGAAACGGAAGTAGAACAAGATTCCCCATTCATCCTATCTCTTCTACTTCTCTAAACGGAGATGTCGCTTCTAATGGCGTACTACATCACACCAATGCCGATATATCAACTACAAATACGGCGGCTGCGCTTGCTACTGCTATTGCTTCTTCGTCAAGTTACGGATATCATCAACCAGTGGCAGGACATGCGGTCCACCCGCTAGCAGAAACCCATACAACTTCATACTCGGACCCTGAGCCCGTCGCCAATCCCACAAACTCAGAACCCGAGTCGAATCACCTTCTGGATCCCACTCCAGAGGTCATTGATGCGTCGCCAACTCCTCCTCTTCAATCTCAAAGATTCGACGTCATGACCCAGATTGAAGTAGACAACCCGAAATTCATTGGACAAACTCGGTTCTTGGTTGATAGACAATGGTTATTAGACTTTTATAATTCTGGCCATGACCAAGTGGATGATAAAATTGCACCATTAGATAGCAATAGTTTTCTATTCCCGAAATCTCCCGCTGTTAATATGGATGAAGATTTCGACAGTGAAGGTGATTACTATTCTTGTAGTAGTGACAGCGACGGTGCTGGGATTGCCCGAACTAAAGACTATACAAGCAGAACAAATAGAGATAGTCTGTATAATAACAGCACTAAAGAATCGGACATAGATGACACCGATTCAGACATAAACGACCACAGCAAGCCATCTCCTGCCCGTGCCCTCCATCCTACTCGCATTACTCGGTCTACTCATCAGCTGTCCGATCAAGACAATCTCGACTTACTCCAGAAGGAAATCATGGCAGAAGTCAATGGCGACAGCGATGGAATGGGGAATCTGGAACAAACTCCTGCTACTGCTGCTCCTACTACTGCTGCTCCTACTACTGCTGCTCCTACTACTACTACTACTACTACTGCTACTAGGTCTTTGCTTCCGTCTCATACTGCGTCCTCTAGTTCATCTTCTCTCGCCCCTACTCTACCACCACGGCCTACTCAGCCTACAAACAACAACAGCCCCCAACATGCCGAGCTCCCGGCTCGTATTGACCCGTCTCTTGTTGTCGATGTTTGTGAACAATCTTGGAAGACGCTAGTTGGATGGTATGGAAATATTGGACCCGAAGTCGCTCGTCGGGTGATTCTCTCTGATGATAGACTGATGGTCGAAACCAATGTCCCTATTATTCACATGATACCTCTTTCGTTAAATAAGTCTGTTAGCTCACTTATTACCAAACAATTCTCTATTGAGGCAACTGTACAAAACATTATAGATAGTCTGGACGTACCTGATATAAGGCTTTGGCATGTCACTTTGGATGTTCCCAAACTGCCAGATTCCCTAACAATTCAAGCATTTCGGTCCCTGGAGCCAAAGCTCATCGATAAGCCCCAGACTACCGAAATAAGGACCTTGTTAAAGTATAGGCCAGAAGGAGTGTTTGTCGTTGAACAGAAGGGCGTCACAGGATGGCTATCTGTTCAACCCGGCAAAGTCAATGGCACTACTGGATTGAATAATCTAGGCAATACCTGTTATATGAATTCCGCATTACAGTGTCTAGTGCATATTGAAGAACTGTCTGCATATTTTATTAGTAAGTATTTATGAGGAGAGACGGGCCCAACCGAACCAAATCTGAAAGTGGATCTAACAAAAAAACAGCCGGCGCATATAAAAAAGATATTAACCGTGACAATCCAATTGGATATGGAGGCAATATAGCTAATACTTTTGCGTCCCTGTTAGATAACGTTCTTCGGTCAACGAATCAGGTCAGTTACGGACCTAGAGAGTTCAAAATGACTATTGGAAGATATAGCAGTGCGTTTTCAGGATACTCGCAACAGGATTCACAGGAGTTTGTTGCATTCTTATTAGATGGACTGCATGAGGATTTGAATAAAATCAAGAAAAAACCTGCTACTGAAAAGCCTGAGCTGCCAGAAGATAAAGTACACGACCCAGAAGCAATAGCAGCTCTGGCGGACGAATGTTGGCAGTTGCATAAAAAGAGAAACGATTCTGTTGTGTTGGATCTTTTTGCAGGTCTGTATCGATCTGTACTGGTATGTCCCGACTGTCAAAAGGTAAGTGTGACGTTTGATCCGTTTATGGATTTAACATTGCCATTACCAAGCGACAATCTATGGATAAAGGATATTGTAATTGTTCCTCTTAATGGTAAGCCGATTATCTATGAGGTTGCACTGGACGTTTACTCTACAATTCGTCAATTGAAAGAATATACCGTCAAGAGATTGGACATGACAAAGAATGGCGGCGCCGACAGGCTTCAATGTGCAGAGGTTTATAATTACCGGTTTCATATTGATCATGAAGATAGGGATATTGTTTCGTTGAAAATTCAGGCCAACGATTTGGTGGTTCTGTATGAGCTGGATAGACCATGGACAGTTCATGGTGGGCAAGTAGGACAAGATGACGATGAAGATGCTGGATTTCTTGTTCCCGTTTATAACCGCACTACCAAGGCCGTTCGTGCCGATGCCCGAAAACCACCAGGAACGTCTGATACTGGAGGAAGGTACTTTGGTGTTCCGTTTTTCATCACTCTGACAAGCAAAGAAGCAAAGGATGAAGACATTATTAAAGCCAAGCTGTCTGAAAGGTACAAGGAGTTTAGAGGTGGTGAGAAGCAACAACAGGGTGCAGAGATTGACGTTGATAGTGACGTTGACATTGATAATGGAGGTTCCTCCAGCGATTTGTCTGTCGATATCCCGGAAAGTAACAACTTCACTGTAAATTTCATTGAAAACGGCCGAAAGCGTAATACAGGTGTCTACTCGGCATATTCAAGAAACAGCAAACCGCTCTCTTCTCGCAAACTTGCAGATCCAATGGTTATTTATTCATCAGCAAGTTCAGCTAGTGAGCAAAATGTGAATACAAATAAAGTTAGTACTACTAATAGTAGTCCAAATCCTGCTCCACAAGCAGACGTTGACGAAGATTCAGACAGTGGCATGATGGATCTCATGTCTCTAGTGGACGACGTTATCGAGCGAATTGATTTGGACGACGAGGTTGTTCCTTCACAGGAAGCAGCTCTACCGGCAGCGGCTGTTGGTACGTCTATGCCTGCTAATAATGACGGAGAAATCGAACAGCCTCAACTTATTTTTCCGAACGAAATCATTGTTTGCGATTGGCAGGAGAATTTAATAGAAGACTGGGAACCAGAAAGGGTTCCTAATGCAGAGGCCGAAGAAATACGACTGGCAAAGGAATCTCAGAAAAAAACAGTTATTGATCTTGGCGATTGCTTAAGTTTGTTTTCAAAGACCGAGGTTCTTGGCCAGGATGATCTCTGGTATTGCTCGAAGTGCCAGTGTCTCAGACAAGCGACTAAAACAATCGACTTGTGGAGAATCCCAGATATTTTTACAATTCATTTGAAACGATTCTCCAGCTTTAGAAGCTTCAGAGACAAGATCTCGTACGTTGTGAACTTTCCTATCGAGGGCCTGGACATGTCTAGTCGAGTCGCTGATAAAGACAGTTATAAAGAAGGCGAGTTGATATACGATCTTATTGCAGTTGATAACCACTACGGAGGACTTGGGGGAGGCCATTATACTGCATTTGCGAAGAATTTTGTCGACGACAAGTGGTATTACTATGACGATTCCAACGTTAGAGTGGCAGATCCGGAAAAGGCCATTTCTGGAGCGGCATACCTTTTGTTTTATAGACGGAGAACTGCCGGTCCTCTTGGAGGAGAGAAGATGAAGACGATTGTTGAAGAAGCCCGAGAAAAACTGACCAATGCAAATCCCAAACAAGAACCGATGTTTGGCAGGAATGGGAGTGGCTCTCAGGATGATGCTCGTTATACTAGTAGTGACACGCTGTATAGAGGTCCTGCAATGGTGACGGGGGACCGGTTCTCCGGAGAAGGACATACTCTGGGAACTGCCAGTAGTATTGCCCGGTCGAGACCCTGGGATGTTGAAGGGCCTGTAGCATTTGGGCCCCGTGTATTTAATAGCCGAGTTGGACATAGCTTTGGAGAGACGGCCGAGTCCGATGACAGCAGTACGAATTCCATGAGTGTTGGGAATGACGATGATGTCGAAGATGATGTTGATGATGAAGACTATGAAGTAGAAGTATTTGATGGCGATTCAATTAGTACTCCAGAGGGAGTCGACTAAGGTAATAGCGACTATTCTTTTATAAAAACTATTTATTTACAAACAACTAGAAACCAATATGTCCTGGATAAGAGCGGTTCTGCGTGTTCACGACTGCGTGTTCACCGCTCTGCGGGAAGAGATATATATATTTACTTTTATACATCTCAAGATTGCGGAACGACACAAGACGCAAATGCGATAGCACTGGAGACCGTCAGCCAGAGTCATAATTATTACTTTAGTACAAAATCGTAAAGCAACAAAGCTAGAGTTCACTAAGATATGGAATACCGTCTGCTGCTCCAGGACGAGTCACTGCAATAGCAGACGCTGCGGACGCGAACAAAATAGCACTGGAGACGGTATCAAAGTCAGACGGGTTGAGCACCCATTTGGACACAAACGCGCCTAGAAACGTGTCTCCAGCTCCAGTCGTATCTACAATCTTGTCAACTTTAGAAGCTGGGAAGTGGGTAATGGCAACGGTTGGCGACGTGAAAACCGACCCATTCCCACCCAACGTAATAATGATACTGGACGACTGGTATTGGGAATGGAGTTTGGCAATGACCTTTTTAGCGACTTCAGGGCTATCATCAATCTTTTGCATCTCATTCGAGCTTGACAAAAACGACACAATAGCATCTGCCTCAGTTGAATTGAGAACCAGCAGATCCAGTTTGGAAAGAATATCGTCTGGTATTTCAGTCATTGGCGACGGGTTATAGACAACCTTGACCTTAGCAGCATGTGCCACTTCAATGGCCTTGAATACCACTTGCAGAGGAATCTCGTTCTGCAGGATCAAGCAGTTGGCTTTTCGGATCTCGTCCCATACTTGATCATTTTCCCCGTTGGGCTTAAACGTCCCGTTCGCGCCTGGATACACGAGGATGCGATTCTCGCCCATCTGTTCATCAACTATGATTGTTGCTATTCCAGTAGGTTCGTCAGGCAATTGCTCGACCAAAGACACGTCAATACCTTCGTCCTTCAAACTAGAAAGTAATTCATTACCAAAAACGTCATTACCAACTCTTCCGATCATTCCAACACTAATATTCTTCTCATCTGACAGCCGTCGTACGGCCCTGGCCTGATTGGCACCCTTTCCACCATGAAACGTCTTAAACCCCGAGGCAGCAATAGTCTCCCCGTGCGACGGGACTCTCTTTGCAGTAGTCACCAAATCATAGTTAATAGACCCGAATATCACAATCTTGACCGCCATTTTGCACCCCCCGGACCGTTGATCTGACTGGCCATCCAGTTCCCCTTTCTCCACTTCACCCCGTACTACGGGGCCAGCGCACCCTTACCGCTATCACAGGACAGCATGCCTCCGGCGGCTGGGCTCTGCCCAGACCCGTAGCTCCAGCTTCGCTGGAGGACTGGGGTGGTGATTCGGTGTCGAACCGCTTCGTGACTCCAGCGAAGCTGGAGCTACGGGTCTGGGCAGCGCCCAGCCGCCGGAGGCAC
>JAKTRT010000062.1:0-72500 GCA_030579895.1 Sugiyamaella grinbergsii | reverse complement strand
GAAAGCACTTTACAAGAGAATGGCCACCTCACAGAACGGGATTCTCACCCTCTATGACGTCCTGTTCCAAGGAACATATGCAAGGACCAAACTCAAAGTTACCTTCTTCAAATTACAACTCGGACACCAAAGGTGCCAGATTTCAAATTTGAGCTTTTGCCGCTTCACTCGCCGTTACTAAGGCAATCCCTGTTGGTTTCTTTTCCTCCGCTTATTGATATGCTTAAGTTCAGCGGGTATTCCTGCCTGATTTGAGGTCAAATTTTAAAAGTTCTGTTCTATCGCCCAGCGTTTTTTCCAAAATACTTGCCCAACGAGTTGGTAAAACCTAATACGTTGTAAAATACTAAAGAATGCTTAGCCAATATATTTCAACTCGTAGGCAATAACAGCCTACCAAGTCAATACCAAACATGTAGTTTGAGAATGAACTGACGCTCAAACAGGTATGCCCTCCGGAATACCAGAGGGCGCAATGTGCGTTCAAAGATTCGATGATTCACAAAATTCTGCAATTCACATTACATATCGCGTTTCGCTGCGTTCTTCATCGATGCGAGAACCAAGAGATCCGTTGTTGAAAGTTTTGAATTTTTAAATTCTACACTCAGACAAACAAATTAATTGGGTTTTGATTGTTGGCAGTACCGAAATACTGCCAAAGCAAAAAATATTTAAATATTCACAGGTGTTGGATGAAAAGAAAGTCTTGCGACTTTACTCGTTAATGATCCTTCCGCAGGTTCACCTACGGAAACCTTGTTACGACTTTTACTTCCTCTAAATGACCAAGTTTGACCAGCTTCTCGGCATCTGGTAGTGGTTGCCCACTTCCTGACGCCAATCCGGAGGCCTCACTAAGCCATTCAATCGGTAGTAGCGACGGGCGGTGTGTACAAAGGGCAGGGACGTAATCAACGCAAGCTGATGACTTGCGCTTACTAGGAATTCCTCGTTGAAGAGCAATAATTGCAATGCTCTATCCCCAGCACGACGGAGTTTAACAAGATTACCCAGACCTCTCGGCCAAGGTTATGTACTCGCTGGCTCCGTCAGTGTAGCGCGCGTGCGGCCCAGAACGTCTAAGGGCATCACAGACCTGTTATTGCCTCAAACTTCCATCTACTTGAAATAGATAGTCCCTCTAAGAAGCCAACAATCAGCCAAAGCTAATCGGACTATTTAGTAGGTTAAGGTCTCGTTCGTTATCGCAATTAAGCAGACAAATCACTCCACCAACTAAGAACGGCCATGCACCACCACCCACAAAATCAAGAAAGAGCTCTCAATCTGTCAATCCTTATTGTGTCTGGACCTGGTGAGTTTCCCCGTGTTGAGTCAAATTAAGCCGCAGGCTCCACTCCTGGTGGTGCCCTTCCGTCAATTCCTTTAAGTTTCAGCCTTGCGACCATACTCCCCCCAGAACCCAAAAACTTATGATTTCTCGTAAGGTGCCGAGCGTGTCGAAAAATAACATCGCCCGATCCCTAGTCGGCATAGTTTATGGTTAAGACTACGACGGTATCTGATCGTCTTCGATCCCCTAACTTTCGTTCTTGATTAATGAAAACATCCTTGGCAAATGCTTTCGCAATAGTTAGTCTTCAATAAATCCAAGAATTTCACCTCTGACAATTGAATACTGATGCCCCCGACTGTCCCTATTAATCATTACGACGGTCCTAGAAACCAACAAAATAGAACCATACGTCCTATTCTATTATTCCATGCTAATATATTCGAGCGAAGGCCTGCTTTGAACACTCTAATTTTTTCAAAGTAAAAGTCCTGATCCCCCAAGGCAGCCGATTAAAGCCACCAAGGTTAGTCAGGAGGAAAGATCCGACCCAAACCAGTGCTCGCCTTGCGGCGGACCGGCAGGTCAGATCCAAGGTTCAACTACGAGCTTTTTAACTGCAACAACTTTAATATACGCTATTGGAGCTGGAATTACCGCGGCTGCTGGCACCAGACTTGCCCTCCAATTGTTCCTCGTTAAGGTGTTTAAATTGTTCTCATTCCAATTACAAGACCCAAAGGGCCCTGTATCGTTATTTATTGTCACTACCTCCCCGTGTCAGGATTGGGTAATTTGCGCGCCTGCTGCCTTCCTTGGATGTGGTAGCCGTTTCTCAGGCTCCCTCTCCGGAATAGAACCCTTATTCCCCGTTACCCGTTGAAACCATGGTAGGCCACTATCCTACCATCGAAAGTTGATAGGGCAGAAATTTGAATGAACCATCGCCAGCACAAGGCTATGCGATTCGAAAAGTTATTATGAATCACCAAAGAGTCCGAAGACATTGGTTTTTTATCTAATAAATACATCCCAACGAAACGAAGGGATTTTTAGCATGTATTAGCTCTAGAATTACCACGGTTATCCAAGTAGTAATGTACTATCAAATAAACGATAACTGATTTAATGAGCCATTCGCAGTTTCACTGTATAGATTGCTTATACTTAGACATGCATGGCTTAATCTTTGAGACAAGCATATGACTACTGGCAGGATCAACCAGATAACTATCTTGAAGTTCGTAATGAACTAGAAGAGCAAAGAACAGAGTCTTTGCTGAAGTTGTTTGGTTAAGAGAAGTACCGAAGCACTCTCTACAGATCTTCTAACAAGTCGTTTTAAGAACCTAATTAAATCTCTGCATCCATATAGCCTTCTTTGAATTCCTCAGTTAATTTCCGAAAAGTTCTATATCGTAGATATATTCTTTCCATTGTTAACTTGAGAGGAGGTTACCATAAACAAATCACAGTCAAAGACCGGCTATTTGTCCTGGCAGACCCCCAAATGTCTTTCTGTAAACACTTGCCATCGGCTAGTAATCCACAGAATCCATCAGTGCCTTGACAAAAACATAATGTTTTCGCCAGGACCCATCAGGTTATGACACCCTTGTTGTTAAGGCTTAAGGTTTCTCCATCCCACTGTTGTGGTTTGGTGTCTTGCCCTTTCCACCTAACAACTAGGCTTCAGAGACACAACGGGCTGCAAAAAAAAATGTTCCAAAGGTACATCCGTAGAGCCAATACAAACTGCCCGAAGACAGCGATTGAACCCTCTGTTGGATTATTCTTCAGACTAAAGCTGTTTTAGCTTTATTCCATTATTCTTTTCCCATGAAGATGGCCCGACATGTGCATTACTTGACTGCCTTTACAATGTGATCAAATGTACTCTGCATGTGACCGGCCATAGACTATACCAGTGCCATGTATAGACTATACCAGAAATAGCCATGTATAGACTTATATAGCAGACATATGTGCTACCTGTCACTTTGTACTAGTCATTAAGCAAGTGAGTGACAAGTGGTGATTGAAAAGTCAAGTAACAACAATTCACGACGACGTTCAAATGACGTCTGTTTGGCGACCATTCTCAGAGTTTTTTCTTTTACTTAAATTGCTAAGACTGTCTAATTCTGAGAGTAGATTCTCCCTCTGTTGCGTTTTTATCCATTGAGCTTTTGTGTTGTCCGTATTTTTGCTAGACATGGCTTTGTCTCTCTCTTCCTGGTGGTGTATTCCTTCCGCAAAATCGTCTCTCCCTTGTTCATTATGTCCTGAATTCAACTCCTGTTAGGGTTAGGGCGCTGCTTGCAACGTCGGAGTGCGTCACCAAGAGCTCACTAGAAAGTGGGTAACGCTTGGGACTAGGCGACTACCAGGCCTCTTTGAGGCATCTTGAGAGACGTCGCCTCAGTCGGTTGACGGCATTGTTCGGAGAGCCAACTGAAGAGTAAGGGTCTCGGGACCGGTAAGAGAGAGTTTAATCATGTTCTCCGTTATGCAATTGTACGTAATGGATGAATAATCGGGAGAATCAGCTTAAGAGTAACGGTCTCGGGACCGGTAAGAGTGACTTTAATCATGTTCTCCGTTATGCAACTGTACGTAATGGATGAATAATCGGGACAATAGCCGTTAGGGATTTGTCGGCGTACGTGCCATGCTGTGCGTATGCAAGTAATATACAACATCCCTGCAAAAATACATTGAAAATGCATCAGGGAGTACACCATTGACCAACAAATGATCC
The DNA here is from genome assembly GCA_030579895.1 of Sugiyamaella grinbergsii. Lineage (NCBI taxonomy): Eukaryota > Fungi > Ascomycota > Dipodascomycetes > Dipodascales > Trichomonascaceae > Sugiyamaella > Sugiyamaella grinbergsii. Next base: position 68,442 of record JAKTRT010000062.1, on the reverse strand, counting down.
GGACATGGATCACGGTTAGCCGCGTCGCGCGTCCTTTTCTGCCCTCCAAATGAGGCCGCCAACACTAACGACAGTTTCATCAGTTGCAATTTACTGTATAAAGATCTTTGCAGGGTTGACAATAACTTGGCAGTTCGGCCCAGATCTGTTTTAACTAACGAGACACATGTCTCATATTCTAACTAGGCTGGTGCTCTTTTCCTACATATTTTTATGTTGTCGTCGTCGCATCTGTTTACTTTTGTAGATCTCCATGCACCACTCGGGCGATCAATGCACTACCTCCCAACCGAGAGGCGAGATTAGAGTTGGCATACGTGAAAATCTCCAGAGCTGCGTTAGTTGGGCACTCGCTACTGCTGACAGTCGGAGCTGCCATATCTACCAACGAAGGACTCAACTGCCAACACTCGTCAACGTATAAGCTTAGGTCTGTTAGTAGGACAAAGCTACTATGACAGGCGGGCAACCACTAACGCACACAGGCATGAAATAATGACGTTTGATTGACACGGATGAAAATAGAGTAGGTTCCGGGCTGCCTCCGGGCTGCCTCCGCGTCCGCCATATTTCGCTGAGAGATTTAGAATTGTGGTGGACGGAGCATGAAAAGAACCGTACTAAGCATATGCCGTTGGACTGGGCAAGTTGTAAAGACTCACACCCAATTGACAATGATCCCTGTACTGCTAAAATGGCCCACTTATATTCCCACCCGCCTATTCAAATAGCTCTGTCGCTATAAAAATGTTGCATCCGCCCAGGCTCTGGAATGACAAGGATAAATGTATCAGGCAGTGATATTGTTTCGTATTTCGCTAACGTTGACTAGAGCGCCTTCAAGTTGCAGGATAATAAAACGTTTTATTTTCAATTGCGTTCTAACGGGTCGATCCGCCCCCATCAATACCTAGACGCTAGCCTGTATTTTGTTTTAAAGTTGACGCAGTATTTGCTTTTGCTACGACCCGATCTACGTCAGATTCAGGCTAAGTACAAGGATGTCTTTTTTCTTTTTCTTTGCCAGATGAGTTTGCCAGTAAATGTCCTTTACTATTGGATAGGGGAAGTCGAGTTATACAGGGATAGAGACACACAGAAGCTTTAGGACCTGCTGGATGGTAGGCGGCCGTTTTGCCGGTCTTTGACGCATTGCATCCCAATGCTCACAATCAGTCTGTCATTCGTCAATATTTCATATATACATTTCTGTTGACATGTCTGCATTGCTGGTGTATAGTTAATCCGATTTCCTACATCAGGCAGATTAAAGCCTGTGGGGGTGGCCGGCAACTTATGATACCATTAGCGGCTGGTTCAGCTTTCATTAAGATAAGACAATAATTCCGCACTATCCAGATAACAAAACATGTTCTCAGTTGACTGGTTCGAGAATCCTGATACTTAAAACTAAGACAACCTTAACTGGTTAGACGGAAACTATATTAAGAAGCAACAACCATAGGACCTTATTAACGAATTTATAGCTAACTTAGATGGAAGTTTGCTGCTGCTACGTTTGAAGATAGCCCCAAACATCTTCACTTCCATTCCAAATGCAAAACTAGATGAGGGCGTTATGAATTAAGTCTGCCATAACCGTACTAGAATCCACATGAGCTTGTTAATATATATGGACCTCTCTTTAAAAGCGGGTTCGCTCGATTAAACTATGAGATACATTGTGTTGAGAATTGGCACATTAAATTAATTTAGTATATCTACGTATGGTATAGTGGAACTGCTAGCAAATCTTATAAACATGGACCCAGTCTACAACCATTGCTCTATCATAGTCACTCTCTGGCCATGACGGTAACCATTGAGACGCCGACTGCCAAAAAGAGCCAATAGCTGTCTTATCTTGGGCATTTATCCATGGCTTCTGATCCAGATTATCAGAAAAGTATCCATTAGTCCCTCCAACAGCAACATTCAAAATCAGATAGAACTCTTGGTCGAATGGTGCAATAGCATTATTAGCGGGCCATGGATCAAGTATTGATGTACCATTCTGATAAGTGGTTTCAAATTTACCAAAGTTCCAAAAGGGCTCTTTAAATGGATGGTACAAGACTTGCCTCAATCGACCATCTACGTACGTTTTGATATATTCATCACACCATTCAAGGCCAAAAACGTGAAACATTTCATTGAACATACCTTGACGTCTTTGGTATGTATTGGTTGTCTTCAGATATGAATCTTCGTCGTTCGAAGGTCCCCAGTGTAGTGAACTGCTAATGGAATTGTAGCCACCTTCTGGATCATCATAACTATTACCTCTTGATTCTACAATGTCAATTTCCCCACTAGCTGGCCATATACCATAGGTGTCATCAACTGGCAGCATCCATATTGCTGGCCACAGCCAGTCACCTTTGGGCATTTTTGCACGAACCTCCACTTTGCCGTATTTTATAGACGCCGAGATTTTGGTGTTTAGTCTAGCGCTACGTACTGGAGGAATTATTGTACCAAGCGAAGCATTAGAATGAACCCAACATTGAGAAGCGCCAGAGCCGGTGCAGGTGCCATCCTTTGTAAGATTAACCGTATAGCCATTAGAAATATCACTGTTGCTAATAGTTTGATTAGTAAGGGTGGGAACAATGTAGAGCAATCCATCCTTAACATAAGAATTAGACGGATCATCAGTTGTCCAGTCAAAAGCACCATTGCCATAACCACCTACTTGAACCTCTCTGGCCCAAGTTTTAGTATCAAAAGTATTAAATTCATCTAGCAGCACAGGACAATATTTGAAATTTCTAACTGATGCGTAACCAAAATATACTTGAACCCCAATAATTCCAAGACCCAGAATAAATGCAGTAATCATAATCCAGTTTACTACTGTCAACTTCTTGGTTTGGGTCTTGTCTTCCATCCACGGCTTTTCAACGACTGTTCCGAAAGGCACTCGTCTCTTAACAAACTTCTTCTGGAAAATAATCATATCATGTTGTGATGAGGATAAATTAAAGTTATACAGAGTTTGGATTGGTTTCTGTATTGATGAGGAAGATTGGGAACTTATCGTCTGCCGACGAAAATGGTTTGGTGATGATGACAATGGTACATCTGCTGAAATATCGAAACTATCTGACATTGTTTACAAGAAAAAAACGAAGGAAAATAATTGATTTAAATTTCAAATGCCTGAAAAGATCGAAAAAATGTTGAAGAAAATTATGATTTAAAAATGTGCAAAATCTAGGCAGACGCCATTTCTATATACAGCTGAATCTTATCTGCGAGCAATGACCCTTATCTTTTTTTTCCATTGGTTGGTCGAGCTGTCATATATTCCTTGGATGTCTCGTGTAAATTGGAGGCAATAAAATAAAAATAAAAAATTGGTTAGATCTAATTGAGATGAAAATAAAATAAAAAAACCAAAAAAAAAAAAAAAAACTCGCTAAGAAGAGTAAAATAAAATTAATAAATGAAAAAGAAAAATAATGGACTACAGAAAATGTAAGAAACTAAATAACGGACTACAGAAAATGCGAGATATAAAAGAAACTAGAAGTCAAACAAAGCCAAAAGCACTTGTCAATAGCCTGGACCAAAAATGCAATGTACTCGATAGACTATAGCTTAAATGTTTGTTGATTCCGACCAATTTGAGGTCTCTATACGGCAGACTAATCCAATTTATCGTTTAGTAAAACAAGAAAACAGGTTTAGATTGAAACCCAACAAGAACTCGTTTTGGGAAGTTCATTGAAATACGAGGCTTGGCTGAATGGGATACATCAAGTCAAAAGTAAGACAACATGTTCTCAACAAAACACACGAGTTAGGGTCAAAAGGTGCGCTCTCGGCTTCATGTGAAGCCCCCCAATTGAATAGTTAACTTATTTTATTAGCCTCCTGATATTAATAGAATATACGAAAACCCTGTAAGCGTTGAGTGATAATTTTTCTAGCCACAGAATTATCAAATGTAGGGGAAAATCTATTACGGCTCTTGAAAAAAACAAACCCGAATTTTTCTATAACCTCTTGATATTAATAGAATATACGAAAACCCTGTAAGCATCGAATCTAATTTTTCCAGCTACAGAATTATCAAATGCCCGGAAAAATCTATACGACTCTTGAGATTTTCATGCTGCTGCTTATCTTAAAAGGCGCATGCAGGTTTCATGAATCTGCATATCCAAATGCAAATTGGGATTGCTTTTTTTGTTTTTTTGCTTTTTTCGCTTCACCTATGTTTTCCCTATTTCTTATCTGTTTATGACCTGTAAAGAAATCATTTATCGAGAACCAAGTCGAACCAAGAAGTAGGTATGCAATTATGCAATTCGCGCCATCGAGTATAAATAATATACCGTGGTATCAACACAATTTACAACTTAGCGACCACGATGGTTTCTTCATTTCTACCTGAGTTCCTCAAAGGGAAAACAAATTCTGACGAGAAAGAAAAGCCTAAGACTGAGGGATCCCAAGTATCAGTAACCCCTAGATTACCTTCTAATCAGCTCTTTTCGTCATCCCAACCTAGCTATGAACAATTTTTGTCAGCATTATATAAAAACACTGAGCGACACCAAGTAAGGGAGTCTATAGGACCAGCCGATAACTATAAAGACCCAGACTTTATAATCATCCAGTACCTTTTTGACATATGTAAGAGCAAAGGATGGTTCAAATTAATAGACGACGGCTTGCCTCGCGTGGCAAAGAAATTGCCTAAATTTGGAAACCAGGGCCAGTATCGTTACCTTCCTCCTTGTGATAGTATTCCAGCCCATTCATTCGTGGGCTGTGTTGCACAATATCTCCAAGTTGATATTGCCATAAAAATATCATTTCCAGTTATCCACGCAATTATGGACCTTACTCCTGAATCTGCAGATATAATAGCACTGGATGCCAATACTAGAATTCAGGTTCTTGATACCGTTTCTGACCTTTTTCACGCCAAAAAGCATCAATACTGTGCTTTTATTCGAAACGAGAAGTGTATGGTGGTTTGGTCTTCTTCAGTTCCAGAGATCATTCTGTTTACAGAAGGCTTGGAAGCAAAGATGATTAATACCTTTTGGGACCTTGGATACGAGAAAAACGTCAGCAGAGCCTTGGTCAAAACAACCGAGCTTTCTAGTAGTATTCTGTCTCCGAATGGAAGTGAATTATCTTCAAATGTTATAAGCAACACAGGCTCCATTATTATTCAACAGGGGGCAATTGAAGATGTAGACTCTCAGGTTGACCCTGAAAAGCAGATGGTAAAACCTAGGCCGGTCCAATTTCTTTACGCAGTCAATCATGGATTTGCATTGATGTTGGTGATGACTTGGATGGGACTCTACGGAAGTCAAATAGCTAAGATGATTGCAACCGAAGGCCAGTATATGTCTTTGCTATTCATTCTCTACTTCCCCCCGTTCTTTCTTTTCTCAGGCTTTTTTGCGCTGACTATCACAGGTGTTTTCGTTTTTATTTTTGGTCCGGTTTCACAATGGCATAAGAACTCATATGCTTATTCAGTTAAAAGACCTCGCCGGTTGTCTCCTGAAAATGGCCCGCTTCCACATGTTACAATTCAGTGCCCAGTCTATAAAGAGGGTCTTGAGCACGTAATTAAACCTACAATCGACTCAGTAACTAAGGCAATTCATACGTATGAGCTTCAAGGAGGATCTGCAAACATCTTTATGAATGAAGATGGACTTCAAATAATACCGGAAGAAGATGCTCAGGCTCGAATGACATTTTATAACGATAACCATGTTGGATATGTCGCCAGACCTGGCCATGGAGTTGACGGATTTGTTCGTGCTGGTAGATTCAAGAAGGCTTCGAATATGAATTTCTGTCTTCATATTTCAAACAAAGTTGAAGAGAAACTAGAAGTCATCGATCGTACTGATGAAAATTGGGGACCTGCTGATGAATCTGCTGCGTACGTGAAAGCAGTTGGCGAAGTTGTTGAGGAGGATGGCAAATGTTGGATCGGTGGTGACATACGAGTTGGAAGCGTTATCTTAATTATCGATTCGGATACTCGAGTACCAGAAGATTGCATTATCGATGCAGTTTCCGAAATGGACGAATCTCCAGAGGTTGCCATTATTCAGAACTCATCTGGTGTCATGATGGTTGTTGGAAACTACTGGGAACGACTTATTGCTTGGTTCACTAGAATGGTTTACTTCTCTATTTCATATGTTACCGCAAGTGGTGGTGATGTAGCTGCTTTTGTCGGTCATAACGCATTTTTGCGGTGGTCGGCAATCCAAGAAGTCGCATATGAACAAGACGGACGTATAATGTACTGGTCAGAAGCCCATGTTTCAGAAGATTTCGAAATGTCTCTCAACCTGGGTGCATTAGGCTACGTAGTTAGAATGGCAACATATCATGGCGACGGGTTCAAAGAAGGTGTATCTCTAACCGTCTATGATGAAGTCACTCGTTGGTCTAAATACGCATATGGATGTTCAGAGATTATGTTTTATCCTATTCGACATTGGTGGAGAGGAAGAATACTGACTCCCTTATTTATCAAGTTTCTGCGATCTAATATTACCTTGGCAGCTAAGTTCAGTATTTTCTCTTATATGGGCACATATTTTGCTATTGGTACCTCGTTAATAATTCTCATTGTCAACTATTTTATTATCGGATGGTATAGCTGGGGTTATGCACGAATATATTCTGATTCTTTCACAATTTTTGTTGCGTTGATGGTTGTCTTCGGTATTGCGTCGAGAATAGCCGAAGTTATTGCCAGATATCGTATCCGTCACGAGAATCCCTTGATTGGTTTGGCCGAGTTTAGATGGTCAATTGTTATGTCTATTTTCTTCGGAGGGCTGTCTTGGCACATGGCACTCGCCATCTTATGCCATTTGTTGTCGATTCCTATGAGTTGGGGAGCCACAGCAAAAGAATTGGACGAGTCTAATTTTTTTAAGGAGCTTCCTAAAGCTATCAAGTCGTACAGAGTTATGTACGTCATAAGCGTTCTTCTTACGGCAATGATTATTGTTCTCGCATTCTTTGTCCCTTATTCTTACAAAATCACTGAAGCATTTGCTATCGTTCCTCTAGCATTTGCTGTAGGATGTCATATTCTTATGCCTCTCATTTTCAATCCTCAATTGATGTCTTTTTCTTGGTAGTTCTTAATTTCACGCTTATTTTTTATTTCCTTTTATTTTTTTTTCTTGGTAGTTCTTAATTTCACACTTATTTTTTATTTCCTTTTATTTTTTTCCCTTTATTTTTTTTCCTTTTTACTTTTAATACCTTTAATATCGTGGCGTATAGTTTTAATATTATAAATGACTTTGCAAAAATAAATATCAAAAGATTTAGATTTAACCAGAGTGGACAATAGAGGCTTTAGTTTTAAAGAGTACTTATTATAAAGTCAGAAACTAGGTGTTTTAGCGTGCCTATTATCTGCTGCGTTCAGGCGATGTCAATTGGTAATCTGAAACAGTTCAGAACCTCTCTCCTGTACTAGGAGACCTCAGCGCTCCTGTTTTCTTTACCTCTAAACCTTGACTCCAACTAATGTACCGTTCTGTGTAAGTCTTTTCTTTCCACGACGGATGATAAGCGGTCCCATTGCAGATGTCTAATAATAATTGTTGATTATTCGGCTGAAAATACCATTTCCTTTTGTATCAAATCTTAAGATGAATCGCTTTAGAACGATATTAAAGCCAATTGTTTATATAGTTTTTAAATTCGACGGCTTCAAAAGGAGATTCCCGTATATTGTCAGTTCTTCTTCAGGGTCGAGGGTTAGGTGTGTCCCGATATTTTAACTGACACACATAACTTGGTTTTTTATTCACGTCTACACTTTGACACTGGTTTCAGGATCATGGCGCTACAGTTCACATATACGATATTGCAGACCACAGTTCACAAAATGCTAGTAGCAATCATTTGGACGAACTGGAACTGCGCGTGAAAGTACCCTCCATTATTTACTCATGGACAACTTTAACCAACCAACATTCTCTAGAGCCAAGTTGGTCAAGAATCTGGAGAGGATAAGTTGACCCTAGGTATATTGTCCTAATATAGTATATAAGCAACCACCTTTATTTTACTTACATAATCATCTATCAATAGATATATAGTGACTCGTCAATTACCTATATACCTATATAATGATCTATCAGTTGCTTATATATTAATCTGCCTCATGCCTCGCCTCATTCAGAAAAAGCCGACATTTTTCAAGTTTCAACATCCCTGCGTCTGAAATATTTAAAGAATCCGAACTGAAATTTTGCTGATTGAGACCCGTTCCTGCCTATTCTATAAAATTTCAAATGACTTCACCTTCTTCTTTTTCTTCTTTTTCTTCTTCTTCTAAAGGAGAACGAACTCCTTCATTTCAATTGAAAAAAAAAAGAAATCCCAAATCCAAAGGAAACCAAGCTGCCCTTGATTCTTCTGATACCAATGCAAATTCTACTACTGTTAGTACCTCTTCTTTCCATCCAGTAAATCTTCATCGTGGAGTCACTCACCAGCATGATATAGGAACTGTTGTCGATTTTGCGGATACGTCGCCGAAGTTTAAGTCTAATTGGGTTCAAGCTCTATCAACCCCGTCTCCTGTTAAGATCATTGACCTGAAACCTTTTTCCACCAATGTCGCTATTACTGCTAAAGTTGTGGGCAAATGCTACGAATTGAAAAAAACGAAGAATGGCAAGTGGAATTTCTCGTTTGATATTCAAGATGATACTGCCAATATACAAGTTTTAAGCTATGCGGATTCATATAATTCAGAGGTACTTGACTCTATAACAGTTGGAAAAGTTGTCACAATTTCGAACGTCTCTATTTCTAGACCTGAGTCTCGTTATATTGGTCCCAATAGATCTCCAGTCAATTTGTATCTTAACCCAGAGTCCATCATTACTGCTAGTGATGATTTGATTGATACATTAAAAGAGGAGTATTTGAACTTGACTGAATTGGCTTCTCATAGATGTTGTTCCAGGCGCCCGGATGTTGTTGCTGTGGTGTATGACATTTTGAAAACATCCTGGAAGGGTACTTACATGATATTGGTTGATGATTCCCATTTATTCATTAGATGTTTCGTTTATGACGACTCTCAGCGCTCTGTAGACATTAAAGTTGGCTCAGTTGTTCTTCTGAAGTCCGTTAATGTCTTCGATGCTGAGGCTAGGTATCTTAACGTCAAGATGAATCAATCGGAAATCATCACTGATCAATTTAGCGACCTTTCAATTAAACTGTCTCAATGGTATAAAGATCTCTCTTTGAATTCACTCTCTGGGTACTTATTATTCAAGGAAATCCCTGGTAGTATTATTCAAGTGAAAGCAAGAAGCTTTTCTCCACTCATGAAATCTGCTAGAGCCTTGCATTATAAACAAAAACCATGGCATTCTGATGCCTTTGTGATAAAAGCAGCTGCCGTCAGGATAATGGCACCCACTCTGGCTCCATTTTGTCCCAGAATGGTGTGTACTTCAAAATATGGTAGTTCGCAACTGTCAGGTGCTTTTTATTGCCGAATTTGTAAGATTTCCATTAAAGACCCTTATTATAGACAAGTTTGGAAATTGTCCTTAAGAGACTCCCTCGGCAAGTCCATTGTTTGCCATGTTAGTGACTTCGTTGCGAGTAATATAGAAGATAACGGTACCTCTGAGATTAATCTCATGCTAAGAACGCAAAAAGATACTAATGATGTTACCAAGTTGGGAGACATGGTTTATGACAAAGTTCATAAAAGTTTAATTGGCAAAGAACTCCTTTATACTGTTCGGGCGTCAAGAAATTTAGAGCTTTCACGGTTCTATTACGCCATCATGAAGATTGACTTTTCTTCTAACTAATAACTATTTTTGATATATGAATCTCAAGGGAAATATACGGTTGTTTGCTAATCAAGATATAAAATCAGTTAAAATAAAATAAAATTCCATAAACTGATTTATTCCTAAGGATGCATTACACATTCGGTTGACCGATTCTGTTCTTAATTTAAAGGGCAATAAAAAATCCATTTGCTTGCGAGCTGACTACATCTCAGCTTACACAGCTATTTTCTTAAATTATAATAACTAGATTGCCATAGTTGTTTTCTCAATTTCCTCTTCGAGACTGCGTTTCATCTCCTGTATCTTGCATATTTTGTATGTAATGAAGTTTGCAGTACTTGCCTAGTTTCGGTTATACATGAAGATATTTACTGTATGAATGAATATATCTTGATTAAAGTCCTATACAACAAATAAATTATACAAATAAATTTCCATGACTTATCTATCTCTAAGGAGGACTGTTCAGATATTGGCCCGGATTCAGGCTAATTATTGGATATAGTTTGATTTCGGAATGTTGCGATGTTGCTGGATTTCCCATTGAAATTTCAATGAACATAAGGGAACACCGTTCGGCAAATTGGGTCTTCGACCTGTAAACCTACTAAGAAAAAACCGATGTTAGCTTAGCTCTACCATGAGAGCGCCATCTATAATAGGTGAGTTGCTGCTGTTACGTTTAGTACGAATGCGGACCCACGAAGATGCGACTTTTCAACCAAGCAAAGGATGAGAGTTTTGCGGTAGCCAACATGTTTAGATGATCGTCGATAGCAAAATGTGTGATTTATTGCATAACAGGTAGTTTTGCGTCTCAAGACTGGAAATACTTAACACTATACTAGAAATACGAATTTTCAATATTAGGCCCGATGGTTTAGGGGTATAATACTCGCTTAGGGCAAGATTGGTTTATTCTGATCATTTTAACTCTAAGTCGTCTGCGAGTGGTCCCGGGTTCGATTCCCGGTTGGGCCCAATATTTTTTATTTTCTTAAACAAGAACTTGTTTGTTCATTTGTCTTATTTTCCGAGCACTCGAAAATAACTAGCTTATCAGTATCATTCTAGGGAGCAAGGAAAGTAACTAGAAGGTCGTGTCCCCGTTTCCTTTCAGTGTTCTGTCTGAAATTTCTTGGTGACCATTTATAGAACATACTATGGTTTTACTTACAATGATGATGCTATTTGCTGTCGTTTTATGTGTGTATATCTGTCTGTATATGCGGTATTGAATAGGCGACTAGTTCAGATTAGTTATGCTATTTGTGTTTATCTGTCTCTTGTTCATATTTTCAATGTACTCCTAGCGAACTATGCGAATCATAAATAGCATGTATAGAAACCGCGGTAGAAATGCACAGCATAATACAATCAAAATAATAATAACAATAATGTTGTTTAAGACTCTATACAACTGAATTACATTCTCCATAATTTTGGATTTTATTTTTAGTTGATCTCGTATTTATTTGGAATTGCATATCAGTGTGTATATCAATCTATCAGTCCACAGAGCATCGGAAGATCCCCCATTATCATTGTCAATTAGGCAAAGATTAGAAATATTTTGGCATTTTCCCGCGCCGGATCGAGTCCTGCTGGTGTCGGTATGTGTTTGTATTTGGTCAGTTTTGCATTTAGATCGGGGCCTTGATTTTAACTTTTCCTTTTTATTTCGACTCAACGACTAGACTTACGGGCCCGAGGAGAGTTTTATGCATACTTGAGAAACTGAAGAAGCAAAGCACGTGATACCACGATCGGCTAGGAATGGAAATCAATAGATAAGATAAGATCAAGGTTGGCAGTCATGCATGTTCTAATTAAAGATTTACAGTGCCGTGAAAGGTGAAAGCTGGCATTAAAAGAAGGGCCAATAGCAGCACGGAAGGCACAACTGTTGTAAGTGCTATACTGTGGTTGTAGTAGGAAAGAAAGGTGTACTTATATTTTGTGTACAGGTTGCTATTTGCGAGCAACGAGCATGTTTCTTTTTTTAAAAAAAAGAGTTGATATATTCCTCGTATCTGTACCGAGAAGTCATGGAGATGGATACATATTAAGTGAGGTTGGAGATAGAACTGGTCCGATTTCGAGGTCTACGTTAAGTGAGGTTGGAGATTGAACTGGTCCGATTTCGAGGTTTATATTAAGTGAGGTTGGAGACAGAACTGGTCCGATTTCGATGTCTACGTTGAGTGAGGGTCGGAGATAGAACTGGTCCGATTTCGAGGTCCATATTCAGTGAGGGTTGGAGATAGAACTGGTCCGATTTCGAGGTCTATATTCAGTGAGGTTGGTGATAGAACTGGTCCGATTAATTACCTCGCCATAAAAGGCCCAATATTCACAGACGATTCATAAATGAAACTAAAAACTACAGATGATTTTAAAGTTACAAAGTTGCAACTGTATTTTATACTAGTAATAATAACAACCCTGTTTAAAGTCAATCACATACAATACACAAATATTATAATTAAATTATTTTGTATTTTATTCAATGTAAATTGTATATCTATGTCAATCCACACAGAACGGCAATATTCGAGAATGCTGCAGATCCGTCTACATTCTAATAGTAACCAAGACTAGAGATCCGGAGTGCCACAAGAAAAGCCACAAGATTCTTCTATCCAAACCATTCTCCAGTCACAATGGCCTCTGTGAAGTCACCGTTACACATCCGGCCTGCCCAGTTCACCGGAAACTGTCTCGATGACCGGTCTCCACTTACAGCGATGAATTTGATTTGCTATAGCAAAAAAAAAGTGACCTCATTTGTAAATAAAGCAAAAAAGTTTCCATCGTGTTCCAGGTCATACTCTTATATAGGGGTTAGAACCGTCTAGATGCACGTAGAATGTCCCAGAATGTCCCAGAAGTAGCCATTAATATATTCTATTGTTCGAGGTGGCACTCGAAAATTCTTCACTATTCCTAAGGGTTCCTTTGTACGGCTTTGTGAACATTTTGTTCTATTGCCTTCGATGTACTCTACCCTGAAAAAAATAGCTATATAAGCAACTAACGGTCCACACCATCGATTTTTTTTTTCCCCTTTCTTTTACTCTTCATCTACAATCAATTGAACTGGATTTAATTAGATCATTGAAAATTACGTTTGATTTCTATTTTTTTGTTCATTCCACACATTTTTTAAAGATTTCCAAAAAATGAGTAAAGCTGTTGGTATTGATTTGGGTACTACCTACTCTTGTGTAGCCCACTTTTCTAATGATAGAGTTGAGATTATTGCCAATGACCAAGGTAACAGAACTACTCCTTCTTTCGTCGCGTTCACAGATTCAGAGCGTTTAATTGGTGATGCTGCCAAGAATCAAGCTGCCATGAACCCTGCCAACACAGTGTTTGATGCCAAGCGTTTGATTGGTAGAAAGTTCTCTGATCCAGAAGTCCAAAGCGATGTTAAGCATTTCCCATTCAAGGTGGTTGACAAGGCCGGTAAGCCCCAGATTCAAGTCGAATTCAAGGGCGAGGAGAAGGTCTTCACTCCTGAAGAAATCTCCTCCATGGTTCTTACTAAAATGAAGGAGACCGCCGAGGGTTTCTTGGGTGGTTCCGTCACTAATGCCGTTATCACTGTCCCTGCTTACTTCAATGACTCTCAACGTCAAGCCACCAAAGATGCTGGTCTCATTGCTGGTCTTAATGTTCTCCGTATTATCAACGAGCCTACTGCTGCTGCCATTGCCTATGGTTTAGACAAGAAGTCTGAGGCCGAGAAGAATGTCCTTATTTTCGATTTGGGTGGTGGTACTTTTGATGTGTCTCTTTTGACTATTGAAGATGGTATTTTCGAGGTCAAGGCCACTGCTGGTGATACTCACTTGGGTGGTGAAGATTTCGATCACCGTCTCGTCAACCACTTTGTTGCCGAATTCAAGAGAAAGAACAAGAAGGATCTTTCCAGCAACCAAAGAGCTCTTAGACGGTTGAGAACTGCCTGCGAACGTGCCAAGAGAACCTTGTCTTCTTCTGCTCAAACCTCTATTGAAATTGATTCTTTGTATGAAGGTATTGATTTCTACACGTCCATCACTCGTGCTAGATTCGAAGAATTATGTCAGGACTTGTTCAGATCCACTATCGACCCCGTTGAGAAGGTTCTTCGTGATTCCAAGATCGACAAGTCTTCTGTCGACGAAATCGTCCTTGTTGGTGGTTCCACTCGTATCCCCAAGGTCCAAAAGCTTGTTTCTGACTTCTTCAATGGTAAGGAACCTAACAGATCCATCAACCCTGACGAGGCCGTTGCATATGGTGCTGCTGTCCAAGCTGCCATTCTTTCTGGTGACACTTCTTCCAAGACTCAAGATTTGTTGTTGTTGGATGTTGCTCCATTGTCTATGGGTATTGAGACCGCTGGTGGTGTCATGACCAAGCTTATCCCCAGAAACTCCACTATTCCTACCAAGAAGTCGGAGATCTTCTCCACTTATGCCGATAATCAACCCGGTGTTCTTATCCAAGTCTTTGAAGGTGAACGTGCCCGTACAAAGGATAACAACTTACTTGGTAAGTTTGAGTTGACTGGTATCCCACCTGCTCCTCGTGGTGTTCCTCAAATCGAGGTCACTTTCGACATTGATGCCAATGGTATTCTTAACGTTTCTGCTGTCGAGAAGGGTACTGGTAAGTCTCAAAAGATTACCATCACCAACGACAAGGGCCGTCTGTCCAAGGAAGACATTGAGCGTATGGTTTCCGATGCTGAGAAGTACAAGGAAGAAGATGAGAAGGAGGCTTCTCGTATTGCCGCTAAGAACGGTCTTGAATCTTACAGTTACTCTTTGAAGAATACTCTTTCCGAAGAGAAGTTTAAGGAGAAGGTTTCTGAGGAGGAGAGAACCACTCTTGAGAAGGCCATTGACGAGACCGTTGCTTGGCTCGATAGCAATCAATCCGGTGCCACTGACGAGTACTCTGACAAACAAAAGGAACTTGAAAGTGTTGCCAATCCTATTCTTATGAAGTTCTACGGTGCTGAGGGTGGTGCTCCTGGCGGTGCTCCCGGTGGATTCCCCGGCGGTGCTCCTGGTGGCTTCCCTGGTGCTGGTGAGGGTTCTGCTCCTGGTGCTGGTGGTGATGGTCCTACTGTTGAGGAAGTCGATTAAACGACGACTGACTTGGTTTTGGGTCACTTAAGTCATCATCGACTAAGGTCAAAAGAAAAATTAAATAAGGGGTATAAATCTTTTTTTTTTTTGTAAATTGCTGTTCATGTTTTTATTTATGTTTTAATAGGAGTTAATAAATTATATCATTCCTTAGCTAAGTTGGATGGAGTGGATAAAAGGTCATCGTGATGTTGACTCTGCTTGTATTGTGCGTTCTCATAAGTCTGGCTCGTTCAGTCTGTAACTTTTTGAACAGATCTTACTAGTCATATGTTTCTTATTATTAGTTCAGTCTCTGTCAATTCTTGAAGAGTCTGTAACTTTTTGAAGAGATCTTACTAGTCATATGTTTCTTATTATTAGTTCAGTCTCTGTCAATTCTTGAAGAGTATCTGAACTAGTATCATATCTCTTATTATCAGTTCAGCCAGTTCTTGAAGAGTATCTTACCAGCCCTATATTTTTTATTATTATATAACAGTCTTTATTTAACCTGAAGGATATCGAGAAGTAGCATAAACTCCCAAGGTACGGACGGGGTCGGTGATAAATTGCTTCCGCTCTAGCTCCAATACCAGCCAGCATGCCAGCATGCCAGCATTTTTGTGAGGGCGCAATCACGCGCTACACAGAGTACTGTCTGAGCCTGACTACGTGTCAAACACGACTGACTGACCCGCTTCATATCAGATTTAAACCAAAAAGTCATATCAGTGAGCTCACTGAAAGTTCGTACCCCTGAAAATCCTGATTGACCACTAAAAGGTTATATGGCACGGCTGTGTTCTGTTCCGCGACGTCTCCAGAACTTAAACCAGACGGATTTGATTTTTTGGGGGGGGGGGGGTGGGGGGCTGGCTTATATAAGTGCGCGGTGTCGGCTTAACAAATCGGAGTCCTTCAAGATAGCAGGTTCCAGTTCGGCATATCTATCTATATGCGTGAGGGGATATTACTTCGGGCCAGTTTACATAAATAGGGCCTGGTACCACGCATCCTTGATTAAGTGATTGATTGGTATTCAGTCTATTAAACAAAAATAATATTAGAGAATTGCAACAACAAAAAAAAGTTAATAAGATGTCTAACCAAGCTATGAAATTATTTTTTTTGCCTGGTGCTTGTTCTTTAAACCTTCGCATCCTTTTGATTGAAGCAAAGTTCGAAAATGTTGAATATATCAAGTGCAGTCGAGGAGATAACGGCATGACTGCGGGTGATGAGTTGTTGACCAAATACAATCCAAAGGGTCGTGTTCCTGCTTTGCAACTCGAAGATGGCCGTGTTCTGACGGAAGGTTCCATCATTTGTCAATATTTGGCTGAATTGGTTCCTAAAGCTAACATTCTTCCTCAAGAAGGTGTTGCGAAATGGGAAGCCCTTCAGTTACTCGCTTTTTGCGCCACTGATTTGCACAAGAGTATTGGTACTTTGTTTAAGCCATATGCAAATGACGAATTCAAAGCTGGTCACAAGAATGGCGACATTCGAAGAAATTTGAAGTTCCTAAACGAAGTTTTGCAAGATAAGGATTACGCTCTTGGAGCCAACTTCTCGGCCATTGATTCTTATGCTTATACCTGTTCCAGATGGCTTGCTTCATCAAAGTTTGACTTCAGTGCCTATGAAAACATCGGTGCCTGGCAGAAAAGACTTGAAGCTAGACCATCTGTTCAGCAAGCACTCAAGGACGAAGGTATTCCTGCTCTGTTTTCATAGATTGTTTTCAATTAAATAGAGTGGTTAATTACGAGTAGATGTTATATAAGTTCATTAACCATAGCTATGTTACTGTAAATAAGATATATTACCATGCAACCTTTGCAATGAGGGACTTCCAACGAAAAAAAACATTTTCTAACTTCATCAACCACTAAAATTCCAAGCACCAAGAGAACTTGTATGTGTTGGTACAGGCGTTGTACTAAATAACGTTTGTAGCCCTGGTATCTCAGTAACAAATATTGCTGTAATCAATCCCGTAAGTGCTCCTAGAGCCAAATAAGGATTCCTTCTCTCCTTACGAATTGGACCGGCTTTAACAATCGACTGACGACGGTTTCGCCAAGACAATGAAGTAAAAGTATTGGCCAATATTGTTGAACTTGACTAGTTCTGCTTCATTATAACCGTGAAACCCATCACTCAATAGGAATGCCAGCATGTTTCCGCATATACAGATAAAAAACATAGTATGGGCGATAATGATGAAGCGACTGCAAATAGATTTTTCCGTTGAATGATCTTTCTTATGATATCTAGGTGACGGGGAAAGAAGATCAAACTTTTCCTTAAATCAGTAAATACACAAATAGTAATCATCGAGATATGAACTCAACGGCAATGGAACGCCGAAAAAAATATTGATAATCGCGGGCCAAATTTCCAACCAAACGACCGGCTTCCAGCACCAGAAGATAGCACAACGATATCGCCGACAACCAGTTCAGAAGCATGTATAGTAGAGTATTTATCATCGCTTAACACAACACATTCAAAAGGCAAAACATTAAGAAATGGGTTCATAACGTTGCTAGTAGACCAATCTTCAGGGGCAGAACATACAGCTTAAAGAACAATAACGATTATGATGAGAATATCAGGAGCGAGATATTGGTTGGCCAAGGATAGTCACTGAAAGGAGGTCCCCAACAAATTAAGAAAACAATCACTCCAACTCAGAGCACAGAGCAAAATCCACAAGTTAGATATCTGAGCAGTTTCCATATGTAGCTAAGTTTCTTTTGACTAAGGGCATTAGGGCCGTCACGTTGAAGCTTTGTTACTACTGCCTCACAATTTAGACCTCTAGCTTCATCAACATTAAATGATTGACACAGGATATTTGCTTGCTTTCGTTGTAAGCCGATGTCTTCACTATTCTTCTTCATTGTTTTGAGGAGTTTTTTACATTTTTAGTGCTTAGATATCTGAGGAACGATACTTTGTGAGACCGCGCATCACCACTTTCTTGTTGGAGTTAAGTGATATACCTTACCGAAGACCGAGCGAAGTTGCTGGTAGTAGTGTGCATGATGTGTTATGAGATTATGCAACCTTGCCATATTAGGCACATGAAGTCATACTATCTAGATGATCATTTGTTTCGTGCCCCTGAAAATCCCGATGATCCGTTACCTTATTTCCCAGCTTGGGATTCAAAGCTTAGGCTGCGTGCTATTATGGATTATGGAGGAATTTTAGTCCTGATGGATTTTTTGTGCATGGATCTAGGAGAGAAGCTGGTGCTGGAGCTTCGTGGTGCAAAACGAGATAGAGCGCGCTGCCGGAGTGAAATGGCCGTGGTTACGGTCGCGCCTGTGATCATTTCTTTACATTTTTTGTTATTAGCGTGGAGGATTAAATACAGTAAATGGTTAACACGATGGCTGTGCATCGGTTATCGACAAGTATCCAGAGCTACTAGTGCTCGAGACCTAGAGAACAAAGTTGAAGGCGCTACAAAATTAGCAAAGAAGTAGTTGTAATATTCAACGAAAATTTAACAATTTAATGAAATGGTAAGGATAAAAGTGGAGGAAGAGCAAGTTATATAGAAGTGAAAAGTCCAACTAAAATTGTTTAAAATAAAACAATTTAAGAATTTGATGAAACTATGTCTTTCTGTTAGAGAACTACTTGCAATCTGTTGCCTAGCTATATTGCTAAAGACTTGTTTACGGGATATACTATTGAAAGCACTTTTAAATGGAAACAATAGCTGATTCAAATCATATCAGGTTGGTTGTGCTATATTTTTTCCGAGCATTCTTTCCGTTTCGATGATGAACATATGTGGTATACCATGGAGACCTGATTAAAATGGCAACTATTTCGAAATACCCCAGAAAAGTATAACAGCGACTATTTCAAAACAGCACAGATAAAAGCAAATTTATTAGCAATCGAATAAAAATAAGATTCTACATTAGAGCCGCTATATCATAGACGGGCAAACATATAGAATACTCTAAAGAATAAATAATGCAGCGGAGAAGAAACATCTGCAGGGTCATACTATTATAAAAGCATCCTCACCACTTTCTATGGTCGTGCCATCTTCCTCTGCATCCGTTTAAATATAAGTGTTTCATTTTTCAAAGCATTTGTTGCTGCACAAAGTTCGGCTGCCTTTTTTGTTTCTCCTTCACCTTGGCCAAGAATTTCGTCGTTCAAACTTACTTGGCAGCGGTATACAGAATCCGAAACGGTAGTACTATAGATAGGCCGAAACTCGGCAGATCCTATCTTTGCATACAGTTGATCTTTAGCACTTAAAGCATGGAAGCTATCATTGCAACCGGCTCCACTACAATACTGATATCTACGCTGGTGTTCATCGGGGGTAGAATTCGCATCACTTGACTGGAATGCTTGAGGAGAATCACCATTTGCCCAGATCTTCGCACAGCTTTCGAAATAATTTGGCGTTCCTGGCGTTCCCGGCTTTTTAAGAGCTGGTTTTGGTGCTTGACGTCTTATTTCAGAGTACTTCTCAATCATCGCAGTATTTTTTAGAGCCATCATTGCAGCTCTCAGACCAGCGTGCTTAGTGCTATTGCCAGTACCATAGCCAATGACTTCATCCCGCATCCGACATTCAACAGTATAAATATGAGAGTTAATAGTAGGATCAATCACCGGTACATACTCAGGATACAGTTCATGGGTTCCAATTTGAATGTACAAAAGCTGTTTGGCATCTTTCTGAAGGGGCTCTTCCTTGCTTCGGATACTATAAGCCTGTACTAAGCTTGGTCGGAAGAGATCTTTCAGCCATTGATTAACGACTGCTGGTCCTTGAGTAGGATCCAGATATAGCCCAGCGATGTAGGCTTCAAAGGTATCGGCTACAGCTTTGGGTTTATGATGCAAGTTGATATCTTTTCTGGTTTTCAGCCGTTGATCTAATCCATACATCACTGCCCATTCTTTAATAGTGTCATTGCGGATTAATAAGACCCTCATATCTGTCAGAAGCCCTTCTGCAGCATGAGGGAAAAGGTCATAAACGACGTTGCTGGCAATGAAATTCAATACAGCATCACCCATAAACTCTAGACGTTCATTGTTGACCGATACCTGTTCTCCAGTTGGTAAATACTGACGTTCAATATGTGAACGATGGGTAAACACCTGTGATTCAAGAGCTTTATCTTGTATTTCAGGAAGAGGAGGTGGCCATACCTTTTTCTTGGTGGATGATGTACCATCTTCAGACAAGCCGTTATTCAGCTTCAGCTTCTTAGAA
This sequence comes from Sugiyamaella grinbergsii, assembly GCA_030579895.1. Taxonomy (NCBI): domain Eukaryota; kingdom Fungi; phylum Ascomycota; class Dipodascomycetes; order Dipodascales; family Trichomonascaceae; genus Sugiyamaella; species Sugiyamaella grinbergsii. The sequence continues at coordinate 48,196 of JAKTRT010000062.1, read as the reverse complement.
GACGACGGCCCGTCAGTTCTTTCGGCAGAATTTGGTCCAATATCAAAGAGAGGAGTCGACAGAGCTGTAGTCGTCGAAGCCGAACTAGGATTATCTTGACCCATAATATCGTCGAACAATGCTGGTAACGAGTTGGTCTCAAAGGCTTGTTTAATCTTTTTTGCTACTTTGATTCTAGGTTCATCAAGCAAAACTCGAATATCGTAGGCGCGTTCAGCAGTGCTTTCCGTAGCATCTCGAACCGCCCCTGAATCCAGTAATGCAGGACAAACCTCGAAAACCGTCTGCAAGTGCTTTTTGATATTGACCATGGCATAATCAAGAGAGATGAGGTCTGTTATTGTCAACTTTGGTCCATCAGAAGAGGAAGATGGGATAGATCCCCGATCTTTTGAGACTTCTGCCAGTTGTCGTTTGACCATATTAGCGGGAGTTTCCATATTTGAGAAAAAAAAAAGAGGAACTCGGTTGGTTATGAGTTTATTCTGATTTTATAATAAATTATGGGAGCCTTTTGGCAGAGATATCAACAAACAGACGTCGGACAAAAAGATACTATGGTTGGGCCAGTTTAATTAGTTGATTTCGGGGAATTAAAGTTTCTAGAAACAAGCAATATCTCTGCACATATTATTTGGCCAAGTCAGCAAAGGAGTTCTGGCTTTGAGGTCTATATTTATGGGACTCAGTTGATGTCTGGTTTGGATTGGGCCGGTTGAACGTTTTTTATATTTTGTGCTTCATATCTGCATATGCGGCGCAATCAAGAAATAACGCCGCATCTATCTAATTGTCTGTTCTACATCTACACCGAGCCTGCCTTTCCATCTTCATTTACGAACCCAGTTCTCCTCTAATTGCCAAATGAACAAGTTCACAGCCTGCCTAGTGGCATTATTAACCTCGTTAATAACAATCGAGGCGTATACTTTAAGAGGATCAATTGCTAGTGTACCTATAGCCAGTATCTTTCCTCTGACTGGCTCAGATATCTCGTCTTCTAAGGTGATTCTTCGTAATAGAGAGAGTCAAGCTATTTCAGAAACATATTTCCGCACTGACAAGGGCGAGTTCACGTTCAATAACGTCAGTGAAGGGTCATATCTGGTTTATTTGGAAAGCTTACCGTTTCTTAGTCCCAATAAATATCGAGTGGATATTCGACCAGGAGAAGTGGAAGTTCATCAAGTGATTCCTGGCCATGATGTTAATACAGACTTGGGTCCTCGTGTATCATACCCCATTGCAATCGAGCAAGTTTCTCGAGCAAAGTATACAGTTGACAGAGAGGCGTTCAGCCTTATCGGAATGATTAAGAGTCCAATGATGTTAATGAGTTTGGGTTCTTTAGTAATGGTGTTCCTGTTACCAAAGATGGCTGCCAACATGGATCCAGATACAGTTCAACAGCTCCAGCAACATCAAAAGCGACAGAATGATGCTGTTGATAAGGTAACGTCGTTTGATGTAGCATCATTTATTGCTGAAAAGTCAAAATAATAATAACAATAATAAATTAAAAGTAGAAGTTACATAATTTACATGACGAGACGTTTCTGGTTTGGATTTTTCAGATTACAGAAGGTCATCGTGGTAAAAAGATTAATTTACATGACGAGACGTTTCTGGTTTGGATTTTTCAGATAGCAGAAGGTCATCGGCGAATCGTGGTAAAAAAAATTATCTTACATGACGAGAAGCTTTTGCTTTGGATTTTTCAGATTGCAGAAGGTCATCGGCGAATCGCGGCAAAAAAAATTAACTTACATGACGAGAAGCTTTTGCTTTGGATTTTTCAGATAGCAGAAGGTCATCGGCGGTCGCGGTAAAAAAAATTAACTTACATGACGAGAAGCTTCTGCTTTGGATTTTTCAGATTGCAGAAGCTCATCTAGACTAGATTGGAATTGTTCACGGCCCCGGTCGTCGGAGGAGATGGTAGTAGTAGAAGTGGAATCTTCAAAACGCCTTCGCTTTCGCTCGTCACGAGGAGGTTCTTTTGTAGATATAGAAGATGGGATATTGTAGGTACGTTGTCGACCCATAAACCCAGTTTCTGCTGCTGGTGAATCAGACTGCTCTAATACCTGGAACAGCTGCTTCGGGCCTGACGGAGGAGTTGCAACGACTGTCGGTTTATCTTCGTCGCTCTCTTGCTCATCATCCAAATCTTTCGCAGTTCTTTTAGATTTACGCAGTTCAAAGCCAGCTGTTTCTGCCGCGGCGGCAGCAGCATTTGCAGCGTCTTCATCAACATATCCTTGACCCTCTTCATAACCTTCCTGGTCCTCCTCCTGTTCCTCTTCTCCTTCCTCATCTTCCTCTTCGTCTTCATCTTCTGGCTCATCCTCTTCATCGTCAATCATCTGACCCCATGCTTGCTTCTCTACTCGAACTGAAAGCTTACTAGTTAACTGCCTATTCCCACCGCCTGTATATTCGCCGTCTAAATCACCTCCATATAGCGGCGCTCCACTACCATCAACAGGCGCTCTACCCCATCCTCCAGGCTGGAATCCCCATTGACCACCAGATGGCAGTGGTGCATTCAACCCGGGTATCCTTAAGCCTGGATAACTAGGAGGCGGCCCGTATCGTTGCATATTTAATAACCAAGGAGGAGGCGCTCCGACTGGAATATTAAGGGCTTTTTTCAACCGTGAAGTCAGCCGTCCAGGACGGAACTTGGAAAAATCAAGCTCATTTTCTTTACCTTCATAATAGACATCACCGATCCCAAACAATCGTGGTTTCGTCTGGAATCTAAAAAATGCATTGTGTAGTTTCTGATAATCAATATCCAATTTTCCCATCTTAGGTTGGACTCGTTCGCGAGTCTTTTGGCGAAGCGTAGACTCATCTTCCTTTAACGCATCTCTCATGTCCATGATTCCCGTATCTTTAATGAAGCCAGGCAACTCAAACGGTTCTCTCATAAGACCCCGCCGGGAAGACAAAAACTCTTTTTTGGATAACCAATGGTCTGGAACCGGAACGGCGCCTCGAGTACTCTTTAGCTGTACTAGTAGATCTGGATCAAAAGCATCCGCATCATACCATTCGACGATCTCGGGGAATCGCGACTGTGATTTCAATAATGCTAGTGGTAGCTTTCTCAGTTGTTTGAGTTTCTTTTTCGTCAAGTGAGAAGTGGACTTATGATTGTTGGCATCATCATCCGAATCGTCTTCGGCTACCTCTCCATCGTCATCACTATAGAAGACCTGGCCCGTTTCACCATCGGCAGCAGTACCGGATGAGTCAATGCTTTTGTCCACCAAGTTTTCCTCGGTATAGAATTTATTAAAAATCAGTTTATACTGAGCGAATCTTGGGTCGTTCAATGATTGGTCGATTTCCGTGTCAAAGATGTTCGATAATGCTGGTATTGGTAGTCTATTTCGACCGACATCTGAAACAGAGTCAGAGACTGAGTCAGAGACTGAGTCGGAGACAGTGTCGGTGGTTGCTAGAGTGGTAGATGGATCATTAGGCGTAGGAGATTTTGGCAGTGACTGTAGATGAAGGTCACTGTCAGGAGGGGTTGACGCATCGTCTCCTCCACCGGCAGCCTTTTTCGCCTTTGCCCTCTCTCGGCGGATTTGATTCTTGGTCTTCTTGGGTTTTTTGACGCCTCCGTTAGCCAGTCCCGTCATTTTTCGTCGAAATCAAGTGTCGGTGCCGAGATCTTATCACGAAGGGTCTTTAGACTGAAATATCATTTCGAATCCAAGCTTCACCAGCAGTACCAGCCGCATGCACGGCTGCTCATCCATCTATGGCGCGAGGGCGCGAGAGCTCGCTGCGTTCCCCTGCGTCCTGCCTGAACCGACAAACTGTAGTAGCTAGGGTCATCGCGAAAGCAGAAGCAGAATCAGAATGAGAATTGAATAAATATTAACATAAAACTAAACTTAGACGGGCGGTACCTGTGGTTTTTAGGCATTTGGTCGGTCTATTCAGTCTGGTCGGCCGCAATGTCTGTTCTGCCGCTGGGACTACTGACACCTCCTGGTGGAGACTGTAAGTCGGTTGCAATCGAGTCTGTGATAGATTCTTCTAAGCGGTCTAAGTTTCGGGCAATACCGCCAACTGGTAATGTCAGTTAGAGAGGAGCGCGAACCGAGCGAAGCGAGCCTCGGGTCTGGGCAGAGCCCAGCCGCCGGAGGAGATAAAGGGAAGCGTACCTTTAGACAGAATTTCTTGTTCCACCGAGGATATTTTTTTTTGCTGTGAAACGAAGTGTTAGGTCAAAGGAGATGGGGAACAAGGAGATAGTGCGGTGGTGCACTTACTAGATTAAGTAAAAGCGTTTCGATATCACGGCCGATTTCATGAGAAGGCGGAGTGAGAGAAGTGGATGACTCTAAAGAGGTGGAGGTGGTGGAGATGGTGGACATGGCAGGATCGGTTGTGCCATTTGTATTTGACGGTTTGGAGCTGATGGCAGTCACTAGAGAATCAGTCGTCTCAGCAGTGTCCGTAGAGGTCGACATTGAGAGTTAGATAGGATGTGGGTTCTTTGAGAAAGAACAGAAACAAAAGACACGAGCACAAGGGACAGTCCAGGAATGAAACGACTGATAGTGAATAGTAATATTCGTCTGCCAGTTTAAGTAGTGATTTCTATTTCGCTCCGTCGGAGCATAAAGCCCAGTACGGCGTTGGGATAGGTACTCTCTTTAGAGAATATTTCACTCTGTCGCGTTATGCACAAAGGCTATTAAGTTCCCGCGTCAGTTATTACTGTTCGCGTTCGAGATAGAGAGAGCTTACTGACATTGACGAGTGACCAACCAAACGAAAATCACGTTTATCCTATTTTCAACCCACACTGGGGATTCTTTCACCAAGAGCTAGTTATACACTTCATCATGTGGTCTAATCTAATACGATATAGTCACGGTCAAAGCCACCCCCGCCAGCACCAGCACCAACATGACATGTTGCTGAGCTTGATATCGGCATTAACAGCACACAGCTCTTACAGCTCGAGATATCGACAATTCTCCACTAACCAACCACAGTTACGAATACCTAGAACAACTGAACTGAGCAACGGGCCCGGACGGCCTAAGACAACTCCGGTCCGAAGAATCCAGTCGGATGCTACTATTCTAGCTACATCAGCTGCTCAAGGCTCACCACATCATGATTTAAGGTCATACATCAGCTACGCCAATAGGAACAAGGTCAATCAGAAGTCTACAGTATTCAGAGGCACTTTGTATGAATATTCAGTACAGCATGTTTTAAGCGACCATCTTCAATTTCAAGGCCTGATGAGATCAGGTAGGGCCGGTGATAAAGGAGTGGATTTATTAGGCAATTGGAAGAAGCTATTAGCGTTGGTACAGTGCAAATCATCGACCGTGAAAACGGGTGCTAGACTGTTCCGAGAAATGGCCGGGGTTTATAATATTTTCGTTGCTGGATCGAAAGACGAAGGCAACGCCGTGATCCTAATAGCCTCACCAGCGTCCATCACTTCCCAAGGCATGAAAGAATTCCTTCAACTGTCAATTCCTATCATTTATTGTAGAATTGACTATGTGATTCCCAATTATAATTTGGAACGCCGAGAGTACGATTATGGCAGTCTGACTGACGGGACTGCCCTACGAAGCATTTTATACAACGATGAAGCTGCCAAATTACTAGCGAGCCACCGGGTGAAAGTCAATCAGAAGTATTCTATCGATCCATCGCCAGGGTCAACACCGTCATCATCATTATCCAATTCAATCAATGCTTCAGTTAAAGTATCTATAGCATCTTCTAGTGTATAATAGACAAAATTAATCCCCTTGCCCCTATCGGATAGCGGTTAGGGTGTGTAGCAGCTGGGCGATGCGTGACGAGGGTTATCTCTGGCAGGAGCTGGGTTCTTCTCAGATCATCCGGGGTTCAACTTGTCAAGGGGGGGGCGGGTAGTATGTGGTTAGTTGGATGAGATTTCAATCTTTCTTGGGAACGGTTGAAACTGTTCAAAGGGGGCCAGTTTAAACCATAGTGTGGAAAAGAGAAGAGGAGTAATACATATTATTATTAGGTTAGCCAGCCGTATCATTATAACGAGACTTAATATAATCTGGTGTTCTACTGCTGATATTTTTTGTTCGCCAAACTTCAACTCTGTATCTACTATTTCATAATACAAAATGGCTTCTGAAGAGGAGATAAGCCTGGAGGAAACGAATAGGATCCGAAAGTCGCTTGGACTTTCTTTAATCCCTGTTCCAAGCGCAGAGGATGTACCGTCGATTCGACCGGCTTCTCCAAGCGATGGCGGTATTTCTCTGGAAGAAACCAATCGTATCCGGATTTCTTTGGGCCAGAAGGCTATTCCAGTTTCTGAATCCGAACGTGCCCATGGATCTGGAACTCCAATTAGTTCCAAAGATCAAGATGAGATAGCTCAAGAAAACTGGCTTCGAAAGACCGAAAATGAACGTAAACTGGCAAATCAGGATAAAGTGAGAAAAAAGATCCAAGAGGCCAAAGAACGTGCAGAAAGAAGAAAAGCCTTGGAAGGCGGTCGTGGGCTAGCAGAGGATGGCGATGGCGATGGCGGTGGCGATGCGAAGTCGTGGATCCAAAAGTTCAGAATGAAGCAACGAGAGCTTCAACAAAGGCGATTACAGAATCAAGACGAGGAAGACGACGAGGATGTACACGAGAAAGAAAAAGATATAGACGCTAGGGTATCATCCAAGTCGGGTGTAGGATACTCCTCTAAAGATCTATCTGGACTGAGAGTCGGTCACAATTTGAAAGATATCCAAGATCTGAATCAGGATACAATCTTGGTTTTGAAAGATTCTGAAGTTTTAGACGAGGATGAAGAGAACGAGCTTATTTCAAGTTCCTTGCTTGAAAAGGAACGGTTGGAAGAGAACAAAAAGGCTGCCAAAGGGAAGACAAAGTATGCTTATGAGGAAGAAGAAGAAGAAGAAGACCAAGAAAGAGAAGAAGGAGCCGGGAAAAGCGGTGGAAACGAAAAGAACTTTTTTGTTCTTGATGGGTCCGAGATCGTTACTGATAAATCAACAAACCGGCCCGACGAGGTAGAAAATACAAACATGAAGCATTTCCAAAAGCAGTCGATTATGCTTGATTTCGACAAGTTTGACGGTCTGACTCAAGCACACTCATCCGATTATCAAGAAGCGAAACCAGTCAAGTTTAAAAAGCCAAAGAAGGTCAACAAGAAATTGCAGAAGAGAAAAAGGGTTTATGACGAAGAAGAAGAAGAAGAAGATGATGATGAAGAAAAAGAACCTGCTGCTGTCATAGATCGAGATGACGACGAGGACCTTCAAAACATTCTCGCCATAAACAGACGCCGTGTCCAAACTCAACGAAATAATAAAAGGAAAAAACTGTCTCCTGAAGAACTCGCTGAGCAGCTGTTGGCTGATAAAGAACAGCAAGACCAAGACGATAACGAAGAGCAGAGCCGATCACCGGACGCTAAACGGCTTGTTGTCAGCAACACCACGGATTTCCTGGCTCTGGTGAGACAAACCAGCGTCGAGCCTACTGAAGTGCATCCAGCCGACAGACAAGACGAGGTTCATCCAGCCGACAGACAAGACAAAGTGCATCCAACTGACAGAGAAGACAAAGTGCATCCAGCCGACAAAGCAGACAAAGTGCATCGAGCCGACAAAGAAGACAAAGATAATCCACCAGATACCGTCATGGAAGGGACCGAACACGTTGACCAAGTGGATCACTCAACACCCGATCCAATCCCAGTTGAAGCGTCGACTATCGCTCCTGAAGAGCCGAACCTCGACGGAGGCCTGGCCGACGTGGTTAAGCTCCTACAAACGAAAGGAGTCATCAAAAAGAAAACAAAACAAGAAATTGAACAAGAAGGCCGTATCCAGCAGCAGAGAAACTGGATCAGACAGTCGGAGAAAGAACGGCTCGTCAACGAAATCAGACTACAAAGACAGCGTGAGGAAAACCGTCTCGATGGCAATTACGACCGTCTGACTTATAAAGACCGCGAAGAGGTTGCCCAGCACGAGAACAGAATCCGCGAGCAAGAAGAGGCCCACGCGGCGCAAACAAGATTCGCCAACTACAAACCAAACATCAACATCGAGTATCGCGATGATCTAGGTAACGTCTTGACCAGTAAAGAAGCCTTCAAGCACATGTCCCGGCAGTTCCACGGCACCGGGGCCGGCAAGAAGCGAGTCGAGCGCCAACTACAAAAACTCGACGAAGAACGCCAGAACGAAGCCGAGTCTCTATTCCACGTCAACACCGCCCGAGACAATTCCTCGAAACAAACCAAACCTGGCGTCCGTCTGCAATAGACCCATTATTTATTTTAAAATCTTTCTTTTTTTTGTATATTATTTATTCACCCCAGACTTAGTGCTTTCGTTTGGCCTCCGGCGGCTGGGCTCTGCCCAGACCCGTAGCTCGCTTCGCTCGTTCTCCGTCGACTCCGGGGTTTGGGCGGCAGCAACGAAATTAAGCTCCCTTCTTCTCTTTCTCTTCCGGAGCGCCTGCCAGAGGCCAACAAAATCCCCCAACGCAGACCCTAACCCACGGCACATTGAACGGGGCAACATCTCACGTTGACTCTCCCATGCCAGATACCTTCACCGACCCGACCGTAACTCCTTATTCACATTACCAGTCTCGTTTGGCGGTCGATTCTATGAACTCAATTGGCATAGAACGAATCCGGGTACATTGGACGAATTGTTAAAAGAAAAAAAAAACCACCCCGACTTCGTTATCATAAAGCGACCGCTGTATTATTATTATTAGTATTTGACATATAATCCCCCCCATCAGGAACATGTCTGGTTTTTACGATGATAGTGCTGGATTACACAGCAACCCGTTTGCTGGCCACAACGGCGAGACAAATACTCACCCGTTTGCCGAAGAGCCAATGGGTAGCAAACTGCCAGCAGCTGCCGATGGCGGTTCGGGGCCGTATGGAGGCGTAGACGTAGACCACGGAAGTGAGCATGAGCACGATCAGGAAGTAGACCACGAACATGAAGATGAAGAGAATATCAGCTCGGAAAGTCAGAATGACGATATGTCTTCTACCCGTATATCCCCTCCTCCTCCACCCACGAACCAACATACTCCCGCTGGTTCTGCTCAGAGCATTGCTCCTCCTTCCATATCCACAGGATCGTCTAAAAGACCGATTAAGAAATACAAACTGGCTCTGAAAGTGACTGCGCTTGAGCGTCATGGCAAAAAGGACCCTATTATCCATTTCGATGCTTATACTACACTTCCAAGATTCAGAACCACCACCTTCCGAGATATTCGCCGGACTCATCATGAGTTTGTCAAATTCTTTGACCATTTAAACGGCGCGAACCCTGAATGTTTTGTGCCGGCGGTGCCTCCTTCGGTGACGTCTGCCGGTGTAGGCACAGAAGAAGATGAGATAAAGGTCAAGGCACATATCCAGACCTGGCTCGATAGAATCAGTAGCGACCCCATCCTAGCGCGAGATGAAGAGTTTATATACTTTATTGAGGCCGACTTCGGCTATTCTCCAGTCATCAAGCGGAAACCGCCTGCTACTGGGTTGGCCAGAAAAGCCATGAAGCAATTACAGCCTCCCCACGACGAAGTCAGCGAATTGCATGATTTGAGACCTCTAATCAAGCGAGTATATCAGCTAGGACTCGAAGCAAATACAAAGCTGGACAAGGTGACTAAAACTAGACGAAGCCTGGGAATCGCTTTGACTGATTTCGGGACTAAAACCGCATCTACTAGTTCCATTGAATCACACCAGGGAATGATTAATATGTGGCGCAAGCTGGGCAAAACGTTAACAAATATTGGTGATAATGAAGCTGTCCGGGCCACTGCCGAAGCAGCTTCGTTTGGTGACGGTATCAACTGGATAGCCAATAACTCGTATGTTGCAAAAGAGGCTCTAACCAATCGACACCTTCTAATGAGAGAGCTAATCAAGGCTCAGACCAACACCAAATCACGACACCAGGTAGCTGTACGAGTGAAAGGATCCACTAATATAAGTCCCATCAAGGTCGACGAGGCTATTAATGCTCTTGAAGAGGCCACTCACATTGAAGAGCTATTGACCAACAAAGTGCGAAGAGTCAGTGACAATTTGCAGTTAGAAAAGAAAAGTTTGCTGGCGAATATCGAGCATGATATCTTTAATTGTATTGGAGAATACGCGCTTCGTGTTATCGAATGTGAGCGAAGGGCCCTGGCGACTTGGGAGTCTATTCGGCTTGATGTTCGAGCCGTAGATGCCAATGGCGGGCTCAGCAGATTAGGCAGAGAGGCCACTCCTGCGAACCGCCGAACGGCGCTTGCTCAAAGCCAAGGTGTAAAGGGCGATGCATGGAGTGGAGACCGTCATGGACGAGCTGCTGATTTGTCCAAGGCTGCTGACAAGCTGCTTTATCGGGACAAGCCGGGCTCGTCGTTTGAAAGTGGAGGTCCTTCCAGTGTACTGCGTGCCGCTGAGGACGAAGATGAAGAGCCACTTCTTCAAGGAGATGAAGAAACGCAAGTGGATGCTCGCAATGCTGCCAGTTTACTTGCTGGGTCGACTTTTTAGGTCGTATTTGCCGTTCCTCCCGTGACCTTTTTTTTATAGTATAATTTATCTACCACAATCTTATCTCATGACACTTTTTCCGAACGGTCCTCTGCGAAGCAGAGCAACGGGTCTGGGCAGAGCCCAGCCGCCGGAGGCATCAGGGGGGATTGCCTACCTGTATATATATGACCTATATGTTCATGATATTCTATAAAACGTACTACACCCACGCATTCTCCACCCCATCTCAAGCTGACATGCCCTACTTGCTCTGTCGTCTACTACACGCTGTGAATAGATTCCATCAGTCGACTTTGAATAGATGGGCATTTTCGAAAATATCCAGAGAAAAGCTGCCAGGTCTGGCGTGGGGCCGAAGCTGGCCGCGTCTCTGCAGTACGTGTCTCTAATAGCAGCCATTGGCGGTATCGTTTGGCTTCTGGTACTGCCCATCGAGGGCCAGTTCCGTAAAACATATATCTCTGAGAACGCATTGCTACCGGCTCAGGCAAAGACGTATTTCCGGGAGTCGGAATGGAACATTGTTCGTGGGTACAGGGAAGAGGTGCATTTGCTGGAATCCGCGTCGCCTGACGAACGCAGCCAGGCAGTCGTGCAGTGGATGGACGAAATCGGCCTGAAATCTTCTCTTCATCATTGGGAAGTTTCACACGATGGCGACCGTCATGAGTCGGTCAATGGAACCAATGTATATGGGATTCTACATTCTCCTCGAGGTGGGCATGCTGAAGCTATGGTGTTGGCTGCTCCATGGATCAATAAGGACGGCCAGTATAACGATGGTGGAGTGGCTTTGGTGCTTGCTCTGGCGCGGTATTTCCAGAAATGGTCCATTTGGTCGAAAAATATCATTTTCATAGTCACGTCTGATAGTCATTTTTCACTGCGATCGTGGATCTCGGCGTATCATACTTCGTTGCCCAATACGGCTGGCATTATCGAGGGCGCGGTGGTACTAGATTATCCAGACAAGTCGGATTATCTGGATTCGGTGGAAATCTTTTACGAGGGGTTGAATGGGCAGTTGCCTAATCTCGATCTTATCAATACTGCCGTCATTATCTGCGGCCATGAAGGATTGAAAGTGTTCATTCAAGGAATGATCTCTGCAGGATTTACATTGTACATAGAACGAGCAAAGACATTTCTCCGAGGCATTGTTGCGCAATTGGTGGCAGGCATTGGGCCCGGGCCTGGAAGTGAGAATTTCAGTGGTTGGAGAATCGACTCTATTACTCTCAGAGCCCGAGGCACCTCAGGGCCCATGGATATAACCACCTTTGGCCGCATTGCCGAATCGCTATTCAGATCGATTAATAATCTCTTGGAACATTTCCATCAGTCGTTTTTTTTCTATTTCCTTCTTTCGCCAAGAAAGTTTGTCAGTATTGGCACTTATTTGCCTGCTGCCATGTTAGTTGCTAACAGTTTCTCGTTAATCGCCGTTCATAATCTGATAAGAACTACCGAGCGGGATTTTAGAACGATTATTTTCGTTCCTGGAGTTATTTTAGCATTTGTAGTTGCTGTTTCGCAATTATTCGGATACGCGTCGCTACGGGTCAGTTCGACAAACCTGTATCCATTTGTTACCTCGGGCGCAACGATATTCTCGCTCGGGGTTCCAATAGCCGTGAGATTACTGACAAATAGCTCCAACTGTTCGATTTCCACGCTTCTATCGCTCCATTCATTCGCAATGATTCTTTATGGGCTTTTCTTGACCACGTTATCGACGCTGAATTTCTCATTATCGTTGTGCCTTGGAGTCATGACGGTTCCTCTCGCGTGGATCAAACCAGGGCTACCAGCCCGTAAAAGCATTGTTTTATTGACAATTAGTTCTCCGTGGGTGGGACTTTGTATTCTCAGTGCTATTAAAGAGATGCCCCCTAAGGAGTTAATATTGTCGCTTGTTTGGGCGTGGAGAGGACTACAGGTTTGGACATGGGGTGTGATAGCTGGCATCTGGTTACCGGTGTGGCTTGTGTGTGTGGTTGTTGCCAGTGCCAATACCAGTCGGTTGCCGGTGTCGTCTGGCAAAGAAAAATAATCATAGTGTTCGTATATACATATTTATAGAGGAGGTTGGGCTTTTTACATTGATAATAGAAAATAAAAGTAACAGCTCTAGCTAGACTAGTCAAATATTTCAATTGCATCGTCGTCATCGTCAATAAAGATGATTTCATCGTCATCGCCGGCCGATTCAGACGTTTTCAGCTTTTTCACTGCTGGGTCGGTGGTGGTTTCCGTTGGAAGCTTTCGCTTGTTGGATGAAGAATCGATGACTTCGCCATCGCTGCTAGCTTCTTCAGATTCGTCTGGCTTGTTTGGCTTGAGCGCTATAACAGGCTTCTCTTTCATAACATATGGGGTGCTATCGAGCGTTGAATCGCTTTGAATGTATAGTTCAAGATTCACTTTGCCAGCATCCTCTTCATCAATGACAGTTATAAAAGACCCATCAGTTATCTTAAGTTCTGCGAGAGTCTTGTCCAAGTTATCGTCATAGTCCGGGTCGTATAGAAGCTGGTCAGTAACCAGACTCAACTCCTCAGTATAGCCCAGATCCAGCTTTAACAGAGAGTCAATAAGCGTTCCTAACTTTAATTTAGAAGGATCGGTATTCACGACAGTTCGAGCTACTCCACTGACTACGCAATATGGGTTTGGGGGCTGTAATTTGACTGATTGAACAAGATAATTCGGCAACCTTGATATAAACACGTTACGAGCGTCGTCTATTTTATCATCGAGTACGAGCAACGACTGGAGAACACAGATACCGGCGATAATGGCATTGGTGGTCGCGATGGCAGGAATGATATTTCCTGCGATTTGCTTGATGTCGAACTTGGACTTCAATTCGATAGAAAAGATATATGAACGGATGTTAGCAGCGGAAGCGACAAAGTCAAGAGTGTCAATGTCGTCCTTGTCAAATGATAAGGAAGGCATTTGAAGAGGGGTTTGGTCTTTTTGTTCCCGTAGTCGATTCTGTAATCGACTCAGACTATGGTTTAAAACGTAGAAATTCTCAGCCAGGGTCCATAAGTTCTGGTCTTTATCGAGTACATCAGGTCCCACGCCAGAATCGGATATCTCCAGTTGTAATTTCGTGTAATCCAAAACAATTGGTGGTTTCCTGGTTTTCCACATCGTCTCCATTGACAGCAATCTCTCAATATCCGTGGAGAACACCTTATTAAACATTTTCTCACCAAACGAATGTTCCAGAATGGACTCTTGCAAGTGTTTCAGTTCGTTTCGTTCTATTTTCAGCTTTGCTAGCTCTTCTTTATCTTCACCACCACCGGCAGATGACTCTTCATCAGCATCGACATCGTTTTCTTCGATATCTTGGTCAAACAATTGGCTGAATAAATAACTCTTGGCCCAAACAATACAGTGGATTGGTTGAGACGGAGTACTACGAATAGTACAAACTGGGAATGTTTTTGGAACCGGCTTTGGTTGACAGTCATAGCATTCAGTCTTGCCAGGGATAATCACTTGAACCTGGCCATTAAACCCAGCCGTTCCACTCTCAATTAATGGAACATCTGCTACTAAGCAAAGCCTATTAACATGTCTTCTTGCTTCGACATTGTCCAGTGCATTGTATACAATGTCAAACGACTTTAACCAGTGGACTCCGAATTCTTTATCGGTGATATTGGCCTGATAGGCTACAATATTGACATGAGGATTAAACTTGGATGCGGTTTCCTTGGCTACTAGAGCCTTGGGCTTTTTAATGTGTTCCTTGGCAAACAAGAACTGTCGATTGAGATTACTCAAGTCAATTGTGTCTAAATCCACCACGTGGATCTCGCCAATTCCTAGCAGAACGATATTTTTCAGTAGTTCACAGCCGATTCCGCCGGCGCCCACGAGTAGCGCTTTGCACTGGATGCTCAGTTAGACGGCTGTTCAGGATGGACGAATGATTGGCTTTGTATGCGCGGAGCAAGAGCCGGGCAGTTATAGGGTTGCTATTGTTTATTGTTGTATACTCACGTTTTTCAGCCTTTGCACGCTTTTATTGCCAAGTGCTTGATAGGCATTTTCGTCTCGTGCTAACATGGCTGGTTTGGTTGATTTAGCAGGGTTCGATTGGCAAGTGGATTTTGTTTGGTAGATAAGTCGAGGAGCGATCTCGCGAGGGTGCGACGCACAAGCAGCCGCACGAGTGTCGATGGGTCTTTCAGATGAAGAAGGGCTTTTCCAACTGGATTTTCATTTTCATGTTTAGGAGGATATAAGGGATGGTATTGAATACCAAAAGCACAAAGCAAGAGATATTGTTAAGGGGGTCCCTTTTTTTTTTTTTTTGGGCCGCTGGCTATTTGATTGTTGTTGATCAATTGTAGATAGCGGACGTAATTACAAACAGCCGTCTTATATTATGTGTGTGTAGCGTTTGAATTTGCAAATGCAAATGGGCAACGTGAGACTAGATAGTGCTCAGTAGATTTCTAAACCACCTATCTATCCAGAGGTTGCAATGCTATATGCTATTGATAATTGAGTCAAATGCCTGATAATACTTTCAATCTCTAATAGCCGAAGGTGGTGTATTATCTGTTCGTTACCACGCAATGGGATATGTTGCTTATAAGGGACAGAGACAGGAACAGGGACAGGAACAGGGACCTTACTTGATAATCTATCGCTGGAGCGTACTGCGGATTGCTTATTATCCTGTCATTAATAAAGCCTGGCTGAGCAGCCTAACAAACGCAATTCCACACCCGCGGTAGCCACCGAGCAAGACAAGAATCCTCCCGTCGGCCTATCATCGAAATAAATCCCAATGGTGTACGCAGGCCCGCTTGCAAGCAGACTGGCAAGCAAACTCCAATTGGTGAAATCAATTAAGCAGAGGCGTAAACACTCAATTGAAGGCTGTATACAAATACAGAGAGACATATAATAAGGTTGAGAGCCAAAAAAATAAAAACTTCTCTCTCGTACCCCGACGACATCGATCGGAGGTGGAGCGGGTGGGTCCAGGTCCACAGTCGACCCACATACGACCGTCGACAAGCCGGAACTTACAGCCCTAGACCGCACGCTTTCCGTGAGGGCTTCCCCAGGCTCTGCCTCCGGCGGCTGGGCCCTGCCCAGACCCGTAGCTCGCTTCGCTCGTTTTCTGGGAGCTTGGGGGGTGTCCGTAAACTGGAGTAACTGACGGAAGACGAAGCCAGATCTCGTTCTCTGGCATCGCGGAGATCACTCCCGAGAACCCCTGCCCTGCTAACGCCGTTTATTTCTCTGCCGTAGCGCCTACGCGTTATCTGCGCGTTGCGGCTAGCAGATATAAGCAGCCAGCCAAATCGTACAAACGGCGCGTACAGCGTACACCAACCATCTCAAGATCTCGGATAAATAAATGCATCCACTGGCAGTGGGAGTGAGAATGTGCGGGTGAGTAGATGGGTAACAATTGCCGGAACTTAAAAGTACGCTGAAATGAGACATTAAATGAGTGTGATTTATAAACAAACTACGTTTTGTGGTAGTATAATGGTAGTATAGAGCTAATAGAGTACTAGAATAGCAGTTTGGATACTTATAGTCAGTCAGTGTCCTTGGTTTCGTGAGACTACATTGGCATACGGCGTGGGAGGAATGGCGGTACGGGGGTTGTAAAGGCATGGGGGTTATGGGGCACGGGGGATGATGGGGGCAGGGGGGGCTCTGTTATAGCAGCGGTGCAGCAAAGGTGAAAGGTAGTACTGAGTGAGTGAGTGAGTAGTGCTAATGGCAGCAACGGCAGCAGCAGCAATGACTGCTACTCCTACTATTACTACTACTACTACTACCTCTACTCTCCGGTCCAAACCACGATCCACTCTTCTTTCTACTATTACTACCGCCTCACCTTTTAGAATAGACTTCCATTTCACTGGAAACCCACTTTATTGTTCACTCTCACCCTGTTCCACTCCCACTCTCTTCCACTCCTACTCAACTCAACTGTCATCTCAACTCAAACCAAACCCATATCTCTTAACTCCTGTTTACTCTGCTTGCAGCTCCACTAATCGGCTAACGAACCATTCACTCATCGTACAGTAATAAATAATAAACTTTCTATCGCCGTTGCTGCTGTTGTGCTGCCGGATTTTATTTTTATTTTATTATTTGTTCTTTCATTTCCACTTGTATTTCATTCTGGCCGATATCGTTCATCCGACATCGTTCGTCCGACATCGTTCACCCACATCGTTCATCCACATCGTTCACCCTCATCATACACCCTCATCATACACCCAACATCGTTCACCCTCATCATACACCCGACATCGTACCCATTCTCCCCCGTTCTCTCGATTATCAGGAATTTAATAAACTTTTTTTCCTTATACCCCCTTTTCCTGCCGATTACTCTAGAAACATAAATACTGCCGACTATTGACGAGTTTGGTGAATATTTTTTACAGGACATTTGCGTGGATGAGGAAGTAAAAGGTTAAATCTGGAGAGAAAGAAACGATCTGGAAAGAGAGTTCTCGTACGAAATAAAAAAGAAATTAAATCACAAACTTTAGATACACTTCAGTGGGTCCGTCAATATTCGAATATTCGTAGGTGGAGTTCCTTTTTTTTTTTTTTTTTTTTTTTATATTACCTTTTTACCCTTTTACCTTTAAACTTTTTTATCCATATTTATATATGGCACTGGATATTGACACAGCTGTTCCCATCTTCCATGTCCATTTAACTTGCAAGGTAATTCTACCAATTCCACAAGTTAGTCTATCCGGACAATTGATCCAACCGCGACCATTTCACCCAATCAACCGTATCTAGAGACTCTAGACCCACCATCGCGGCCGCTCCCTCTATACCTACAAACCCAAAACCGACTTTTTTTTTTTTTGTCAATTCCATCTCCCTGACGTTTTTGTTTTCTTTTACCAATGTACTCATCTTCCTACTCAAGCTTATACCAACATACCGCGGCAACTGCATCGTCGAATTCATACCCCGGGAATGATGGTACCGGTTCAACCTCGCCACTGGCACCTTTTAACAGCGGCCTGCCGGGCCAGGTAGACCACCAGTCCATAGACCAGTCGTCGTCTACTTCTTCCTCTTCGTCGGCTCATGCTGGCATCACCAGTCCTCTAGCCAACTTCTCATCTACAAACGACGCAAGAGCAGCCAATTCCTTACTAACCGATAGTACTGGCGTAGCAAACTACTTGACCGGACCAGTTATTGAGCCTGGTGGGCAGTATCCTCCTAGCAATGAAGACTTAATATCCAACTCCAGCGGCTCTTCTGCTTATCAATTGGTATCAGGAGGTGGTGGCGCGAGCGGAGGGAATGCAAATACAAACGACCGCCGCCAACTTCATTCATTACCATCATCCTCAAACCCTTCTAACCCAACTCTACTGGTATCTTCTTCCAGTGCCGCTCCGTTTGGTTTCACTTTCCCTCCGCTTCCTCCAAACGACGCGGTAGACTCAAACTCTCCATATAATCTCTATCAACCAACAACTACTGCTTCCCCTTCATCGGCCCCACGAAGAAGAGGCCATAAAGCATCCTCTTCTTCTCTTGCGTCCTTACTAATAAAACCCGAACTGGGTCCCGATTCTTCTGCTTCGCCATCTGCTTCCTCAATCAACCACTCCACAAGAAACCCAAGCCCCCATCGTCCGTCCGCTTCAATCACAACCGCCACTGCCGGACTTTCTCTTGGCGATTCTAGTAATGACAATTCCTCTTCTAATCTTCACCATCGTAAACGATCGTCAACTTCTTCCTTATCGCCATTAAAAGGAAACTCCATTATGAACACCGCCGCCATGTCAACTACGCCCGCTTCTGCCCCAGGCAGTACTGTTAGTACTAGCTCTTCCTCCTCGTCCAGTTTGGCTGCTTCCTCTGCTGCTGCCTACCGATCCCATAGACGACGGAGGTCCGCTAAATCTCACAGTATCGACAGAGATAGCGTCATATTATCCCTCTACAAACAAGGGAAACCGTTGGCGGAAATAGCCCGAGTAGCTGGTCTCGACACTGAAGAAGAGGTCCGCTTACATTACGAATCGGTCGTCAACAGACGAATCGACTGGACCCCGGAAGATATAGACACTCTACGAGAAGTTCTAGACGCCGGAGAACGCGCGAAATGGAAGTATATCTCGGACGAGGTGTCAAGAGAAAGAAACAAACGCATTCCCGCTACCGCCTGTCAAAAGAAGTTCAAAGAGATGTTCGGTGTCGCGGAGGCTTCGTCGATATTAGGGTCCAGTTTATGCTATGTTGTATTCGCGGATGGTTGGGCCGCTCTAGATGGAAAGCCTATGGACGTCACTTCTACGACGCATCTTCAAAGTGTTTATGAGAACGAGCCATTGACACAGTAGCACCTTTTTCTGTTTCTTTTCTAACTGATTATTATTCCCCTTCTCTTGCTTATTCATTCGCTTGGTCAATGCCACTTATTTATACTATTCCTTCTGTTTCGTTTCTTTTTCACTCGCTCTTTTCCTCCTGTCTTTGTTGCCCAATAACGGCTAGAGGGCCGCCATCTCTTTTGTACTTTGCCTAATGAACGTTGGCCAGCTTCCTCTTCAATCTAAGCTTTAGAAATTAGCCCTGCGTCGACGACCATCGCCGTATCTGGCATAGACACTTTTCACATGGTTTCCAATCTAATTACAAGATCACACTCACACACCCCCATCTTCATGACCTTCCTTATTTATTTATTTTTATACAATTTTTTATGACCACCCCCTCTTCGCTGGTTTGCTTGCCTCCGGCGGCTGGGCTCTGCCCAGACCCGTTGCTCGCTTCGCTCGGGCTCTTTTACGTACGCTTGTTGTAAAACACTGCTATCCCGATCGAGGCCTAGGATGGTCTGGTCATTTGAGGTAACTGGCTTACCAGCCATTATTGTCTATCGAGATTGCCCGAATGAACCAACTACATAATTCAGCCGCACAACTGCTGGCTGCGAAGCTCTATATCATTATTACCATTATCCATCTAACCTGTGTCTTCTTCACTCTATCAATCATCTTTCCTGACCGGTCCCAACTCTCGAAGACTGTTTATTCAGTCCGCCTCTCCATGCCTTTATTCTCCAGCATTGTAGGACCCTCGTTCAACGAGCTACTGGCCCGGACGTAGCTCAATCGCCCCGAGTCTCCTAGATCCAACCGGCCGCACGCGGCGCTCCCATTAGTAAATGTATCGCGTTGGTTCTCAAGCTTCACCACTTTCTCTTGCGTCAACATTCTACATATCCATATTAAAGATAGATTCCGCAAAATACACAAGGTGCACTTCTAAGGTCACCTAGAATGTCTCAAAGAATGCTTCAGCTGGGACAAATAACGAAGGCCGAAGTCACCCCCACGGGGGACGAGTTTGTATCTGCTATTATTGACGATATGGGAGAACAGAAGGTGACGAGAGACGGCCATCTATTAGGTGGTCGCGAGTATCGTGTAAAGACGTTCCAGTTACCAAATCGCGGCACGAAGCTGTATATGATGGCGACTGATTGTGCCAAAGATTTGAGCTATCGTGATTCTTACTTGTTGTTTAATAAGAACAAGTCACTATACAAACTGATAGCTACTCAGCAAGAAAAAGAGTCATTAATCGATGCTAAGCTGCTTCCTTATTCATTTCGATCGCGTCAGATTGCTTTGGTGACTGCTAGATCCATGTTCCGACAATTTGGTTCTAGGGTGATTAAGGACGGCAAGCGAGTTCGTGATGATTATTGGGAGGGTAAAGCGATTGAACAAGGGTTTACTGAAGTGGATCCGATTATTCTCGATAAGAGGGCCTTGTTAGCTCATCAACAGGCTGCTAAGCAGAAACAACAGCAGCAGCAGCAACAGCAACAACAACAGCAACAGCAGCAGCAGCAGCAACAACAACAACAGCCGCCGATGAACCCTCAAGGTGGCTTTCCGCCGGCTGGGCAGCTTCAAGGAGTTAATCAAACACCACAGCAGCCACAGCAAATTAATCCTCAGCAACTCAACCTTAACCCACAACAGTTGGTCCAAAACCAGCAAATGCCTCTTAATCTCGGCCCAAACCAGCTAAATAATGGCCCCCAATTTGCCAACCAATCTCCATCTCAGGGCACATCTAATACACCACCTGGAACTGGCATTGACATAAGCACTCCTACTAATAATAATATGTCTGGTTCTAAACGCCGGAAGCGAAGCCGGGCTCCTACCAAGCAAAGTCCTCAGCAGGTCACTTTACCACCTCCTCCACCTCCTCAAAAACAATTAACACCTCCTCCAATGCCCGTGATTCCTCCTCTAAACATTATATCTCCACTGGATGCCCTCAACATGCAAAGACAGACTGTCCGTCAACCTGAACCCCCAAGTATCGCTGAAAGGACTGCTATGGCGTCTGGTCCTCAAATCCTCTCTCAACTAGGATTGCCTTCTCAATCATTTATTCCTGGATCAGGCATTCATGGATCCATTGATTTCCAAGAACCTCTGCCAAAGGATAATAGCAACATCGCTGCTATAGCAGCAGTAGTAGCAGCGGCTGCTTCAGCTTCCACTCCAGCCCCAGCTGTGAAAGTTAAAGATGAAGTAGTGGGGACTAGCAGCAGTACAGGCCCATCTGATGACAAGAGCTCTACACCGTCGAGTGTAGCTCCACCCACTGCTGCCGCTAGTGGTACCTATAGCGCGATAGTCGGCGAGGGTGAATCTGATACTACTCCTAGCAGTGCCACTCCTACAGCTCAACGTAGTAATCTGCCAGCTACTGGACCTGGTTCCCGGTCGGCTGGTGCAAGCGAAGTAGCTGCCTTGCTCGGACTTGGAAACGGCCATAGTACTCATGGTCATCATGGCCATCATGGCAGTTCTGGGTCTGCTCATCAAAAAGTCAACATTAGTCAAGTGCTTAATAGTCAACAGACAGTAGCACAATATAATAAATATCTCACTCAAAAGAGAAAACTTCGTAATGAGCTTTGGACGGAATTCTGGGAAAACAAAGTTCAAGACACTAAAGAAATTGTCAAAGCTGAAGAAGAAGAGTATCTACGTATTCTCAAAGAGAAAGCCGAAACAGATAATAACAGTAATGATGATGAAGACGATGATTATGACGATGATGGAGGATTTATTCGACGAATACGGCCCAGGCGTCATGACAAGCCCGATCCGTTCCCTATATCGCTCTTATTCAAAACCAGAAGAGGTGGACTTGAAACTGAACGACCGGCAGCGTTTGAAATGCCGATTCCTCCGCTTGTTTTAAGAACTCAGCAAAGAATCCAAATCGAAAAGCAACTTCAACAATGGCAACAGCATAGGCAAGAAAGCGGACTACCATTGCCAATCCCACCAGCGCTTCTTGCTGCTCAGATAAGAGCATCCGGCGCAACTAATTTCCCAGTCAGTTTTGCTCCACAACAACAGCTACAGCAGCAATTGCCTCCTGGACATCATCAACCGCCTTTCCCACCACCAGGTGCTCAGCCTTCATTTGGTGCGCAACCAGCACCTCAAGGTATTAAAGGACCACCAGCGCCACTACCACCACCACCACCACCATCACAACAGCAGCCACAACAAGATGCTCGAGTAAGCTGGCGTGGTCAGGCGGCGCCCTGGAACAACTACTCGTAATGTACAATCCATAATGTATTCAAAAGTATTTATTATTTTGTTCCTGATGTTCTGCTGCCAGCAAAATGGAAACGTATAACATAAACATAAATGTATTCCAAATCTACAAATTTACAAGATTTTGGCATGATAAGATTGTCTCGTCTTATAGACGCTGTAGCCAAAAAAAATGATGCCTTGGATCGCAATAACCAGTACTAAGAGTCCCCATATACTGTAGCCGCCTTTATCAATGGCAGAGTTGAGTGTATCAGAAAAGCTCCCGAGAATGTTGGACGTGTGGTCGCTGACGACCTTGTCGATGTTTTCCAACCGGGCATGTAATTTGTTCATCTCCACAGACAGTTGTTTCTGTTGTTCAGAATGACGGCTTTGAGAGCCTGTGTTTTGACTGCTGGCTACATCTTTAAAGATTTGTTCCAATCTGTCCAGTCGTTGTTCAATGCCTGTTAGTTTGTCATTGAGATTGTTTACCGAGTCTAATTTGTTATGATGGACGGCCAGTTCTCGGGAAATCTCTGTTCTGAATGATTCAACAATTGGGCTAATCAATGATTGTAGTTGGAGTGCGTCAATTTGGCTACCGACTTGAGCTGCTACTGGCGGTGGTGGTACTGCAGCTGGCGGTTGTTGTTGTTGTTGTTGTTGTTGTTGTTGTTGTTGTTGTTGTTGCTGCTGTTGTTGCTGGGCAGGTGGTACCGAACCCGAGCCATGATCCTCATGCCCCATTTCATCCGCATCATAAGGAACTATATGCCGTTCAAGAGAACTCAAGAGCTTAGAATAGACATTGAATCCGTGAACAATAAAACTATCAGGCTGTTCGGTACTTGCAGCAGAAACGCCGTAGAAAAAGCCTTTCGGCAACACCACCTTGTCGGTTTGGAAACACTTTTGTCCATTAACATCAACAATCAAGGACCCCTTGCCATATCCGATCCGAATAGTGAAATGAGAACCAGTATTCCGATAATTGATTCTACACAGCGAAAAAGAATTGTCTGGAACATGGTCTAATGACTGATAGCTTATAGTCCCATCATTCAAATGGCCTCTAATAGCACCTCGAGCATCTTCCGCTACTAATTCATCGCCTTTCTTACTCCATCCTAACGAATCAAGTGTTATAGCCATCCCATCCCAATAATCTCTGGAGCCATGAACCGGTCCAATCTCATTAGGGATAGCCGCATACCACAAGGCTATACCACCTCCAGGGGACACAGGGCCAGAAACACTCAGCGTCACTTCCATTGTCCATTCATCATGAGTATTTTTCTGTCTAGTCCACAGTGAGCTCTGTTGTCCGCCTTGTGCTAAATGTGTCAAGACAATTGCCGAGTCTGCGAACGAGGGATTTCCTTGGACATTCCATTCTATATATATATTTGTTAGCATGGGCTCTCACGGACGGGAGGTTTCTGTAATTGACTTTGACATCAGCTACAAAACTTACCTGGTGGAGGTCCAGTGATTTGTCGAGGAAATGAGAGCTCGCTATCTGGATTAGGATCCGGATCCGCCCCTTGTACTGGAGTAGCAGGGCCGTTACCTGCTAGGAGCATTATTGCTCCTGATAGCAGGAACTTACTAACTCTCATTCTATACGATTGTTTCTCTTTCTTTTCTGGTGTTTTAATTTAATTCCCTGCTTCCGTCTTCAAAACCCAAAAATAAAAAAACTCTCTAGCCTCAGAAAAAAAAAATCCGGGGTCAGTTGAAGATCTCAAAATAAACTAATCCTGAAAACAGCAAAGGTGCATTTTACGACCACGTAGAATGAGTGCTTGAATCAAGTATCATATACACATCTACCCTTACCGCGATAAGGCGATAAGGGCGCGAGGGTTTATCTTCGGGATTGGAAATGGAGTACATTAACGCTCGATAGCTTATATATGAATGACTGTGGTGTAGTGTAATGGGAGGATTTCCTTGACTGAAATAGGCGTGCAATTTTAATTTATCTTCTTCGTTGTTTCTAAAGTACCGCGGACATTTTCTAGTGATTCTGATAAGTTTGCTCTTGAATAAGAATCACTCGAATTCGTTGTATTGCTATTGATAAGGTTTAGGGTCAGAACATCAAATGTCCACTGGATCATAAATGCTACCCCTGAGAATCCAGCCTTGGGGAGCGAGATACTACTCAAACAATATGAATTATTGGTATTAGTGTGACTATTCTGCTACCTTATAATCCGCTAATTAATGGATTGACGTGCCACCAGCTCCAACTCTAACCAGCCAGTCTGGTCTGTCAGAGATCGCTTTCAGAGTCCCCCAATCTGCCAATACATACACTGACCGAAGCAGAACTGAAATTTATCTCTTGACAAGTGGAAATAAGCCGGTTGCCCAATGTGACAACCTTTCCAGCCGAAGACTGGCGTGCCTTCAGGTTCCTCCCTTCCTCTCTCTCACCTGGCTACGAGCCAGCCATGGACCTCTCACCCCTGAACGTATGCGGCGCGCCGCAGAAGATTTTTCATGCAGCCCTATGAGACTGATATATTTCAAATTTTGTTATATTCACACATATCAGCCATCGCCAGTACCGTTTTATTCACAAGATTCTACTATAACCGTCATCTTACAATGTCATTTCTCGGATTAGGAGGTAACCCTGCTGCTGCTGGCGGCGTTAACAGACTCAAGATTGATGCTGCTGAGGCCGAACTTGATATGGTCAGTGATATGTTCAACCGGTTGGTGGATTCATGTCACAGCAAATGCATTACCCAGAAGTATCCCGAAGGCGAGCTCAACAAGGGAGAAAGTTTGTGTTTGGACAGATGTGTTTCCAAGTACTTTGAAGTCAACACCAAGGTTGGAGAGGTGAGTTATTGAGGCGGAGGCGGATCTGGCGGTTGATTGGTTGGCCACGGACGTCGACGAACTAAGAAGCCGAAAGGTGGATTAAGAAGAAGAAGAAGAAGGGACTAACAAACGTATAGCACATGCAGAAACTAGGCAGTTCTGGCAACTTTATTGGACGATAAGTGTAATATATGTGTGTATATGATATTTGTATATAGAGAAATGAAACAGATTTCAGCGAAACGGACCAGATGATATTTACAGATGACGAATTAAATAAGTTAAGAGCTACGGATGCTCGCATAGCGAGCCCAACGGGTCCGGGCAGCGCCCGGCCGCCGGAGGCATCACCGCCGACGACTACAATCCAAGCAGCTTGGATATCCGCATGCGAACGCCCTCCATGCTGTTCAGTTTCGGGCGGACGTCGAGATAGAAACTAGGCATTTCGGGAATCAGAGGATTGGGCTTGCCGGTGTAGAAGTCAATGACATATTCGACCTTTGTTCCGCATCTGTCAATGACCCAGTCGTGACGGTCAAACGGTTTCGCTACACCGAACATCATGTTCCAGCGAGCAGTCGGGGTCAGTTTCGAGGCGTCCCCCTCGAATTTGATGAGCTGGGGGCCACCGCATGCTTCAGATCCTTGGCCGTCTTCCCATTTCAGGATCTCCATCCATGCTCGTTCGTTGACGGCATTGTGGATGGGGATGATAGTTTCCATGTCTTTTGCATTAGGATCGAACTTTTTCCTTTTCATGGCATTGAAGAACTGTTGTTGAGAAGGGTAGACCCAGTTTTTGCCAGTGCCGGCTCTTGGGATGGTAGATACTTGTCGGTCTTGGGAAAGGTCAGGGGAGGCAGTGGTGGATCGCTGAAGGGAGTAGGAGTCCAGTCTTTCGGAAGAACAAGCAGCTTCGGACTTGGTAGACGATGCTTTACTAGCATTTAGCAGGGCATTCCTGGATGTGTGGTCTACGGGGCACACGGGTTCCTCTTTGCTAGAAGTGGTCCTGTTACTGGCGCTTTTGGCTTGATCTAGCCATGCTTGACGGGAGGTATGATCAACAGGGCATTTCTCTGCCCCATCAGACATTGTGAATATTCAGCAGAGAGGAGAAAGGAAGCGAGGGGAAACGAAACGAAAAGAAACGCCGGAATTTCTTTATTAGTAGTAACCTCCTCTCAAAGGTTAGTAATATTCATTCCACTCAGAGCATATGCTTTTTCATCGATCCAGATCCAGTCGTCTCCTAAGGCGCGCTCGCGGACAATTTTCTCCTGGGCTAGGGCGACATGATAAGATAACGAGCGACTAAGGGCTTTCCTATCACTCCCTCCTACGATACCCGAAAGCATAGGTAGAAACCACCCAAAACATACCACTTATAGAAGACAGGCAGAAAAATTAAGGTCTCAGTTAGATTTAGGGAGTTTGAAAAAAAAGTATCCGTTCATGATCCCGTGATTTCTGTTCTGTTCCGTTCCTTGATCCAAACTGTTTCACCTAGGTCGACACAGTTAGTTCTTGTAATGACCGAGAAATCGAATCCCGTGGCCTTTTCCGCTCCTGGGAAGGCTCTTCTAGCCGGCGGGTACCTGGTATTGTTACCGCAATATTCTGCTTATGTGGTAGCATTGTCAGCTCGAATCCATGCGGTGGTTCGTGAAGATGATGTTAATAACGATTCTACCAGCACACAACCACGAACCATTACTACCAAGAGCCCTCAATTCAAAGAAGGCGAATGGGTATACTCTTTGGGGAAATTATCTGATAACGTCCGGATATCTCCTATTCTAGTGTCTCGGTATGGTAACAATCCGTTTCTTGAAGCGGCCATTCGCACCGTCGTAGCATACTGCTATGCTTCGGGTTCAAAGAAGCTGGATAGAAATGCCACTGTGACGATATACTCGGATGACGCATATCATTCGCAGATCGATCAAGTATATCCTTCTCATACGACGGGCAGTACCCGGTTTCACTATCACTCGAATTCTATTCGCAATGTCCCGAAAACTGGTCTTGGCTCGTCGGCCGCCCTAACTACTGCTGTGATTGCCGCTCTATTAGCATTCTATCTCGATGATCCAGATCCGACCCAGGGCCCTAATCTTGACCGAATCCACAATCTCGCGCAATTGGCTCATTGTAGCGCTCAGAAGAAGGTCGGGTCGGGCTTTGATATTGCTTCGGCTGTATATGGATCTGTCCAATATGGCCGATTCCCGTCTGAGACTATTCCTAATGAACTATTCCATCCTGAGTCTATCCAACCTGAAGAGAAATTCGCCAGAGTCGTGAAAACTCTTATAGACTCAAGCTGGAAAATGACCCATAGCCCATGCTCTTTACCGCCCGGACTGACTTTATTAATGGGTGATGTTAAGACTGGATCCGAGACTCTTAAAATGGCATCTATAGTTCTTGAATGGCGCAAGTCTCACCCGCAACGAGCCGGGGAAATTTGGAGCCACCTTGATAAAGCAAACACTGCTTTAGTCTGTACATTATCCCAATTGTCCGAGTTGGCTAATAGCGATAGTCAATCGTATACTCAATTACTAAAGTCCGGCATAACATCTTCCTCGTCTACAAATCTGCTGCTCCAGCTTCGGCAAAACTTCACGGAAATCCGAAAGTACCTTCGTATAATGACCGTTGAATCCGGTGCGCAGATTGAACCTCAGCAGCAAACTCTACTGCTAGACAAATGTAATGAAATCCCCGGTGTTATTGGTGGAGTGGTTCCTGGAGCAGGAGGGTTTGACGCAATTAGCCTACTTGTATTGAAAGACCGGTTGGCAGATATTAGACATTATACGGAGAAATCTAGCGATGCGGTATTTTCGGACTTGACTTGGTTGGGTTTGACTGAACAAAGAGTGGGATTAAAGAAAGAGAGTTTGGACTTATATGCAAAATGGCTGTGAGGGATATATTAGGAGCTGCGGGAGCAGGTGGTTCCATTTGACATTTGAATGTGTATAATAGTAAAATAATAATATTAATATATAGAAACGTTTAGCAAAAATAAATAACTTACAAAAGAAAGTCGACCCTATAAGTGCGCTTGCTTCTCCAGCAATAGCTTGGCAGTTTGAAACTCTCGAATAGTATCCTCAAACGCCCTATTGACATCATGTATTGAAGGTCGGGCGGGGATTAGATCAGGATAACGACTGTTTAGCTCATTGGTTACGATATTAAGGTTACTTCGGGACGAATTCTCATGATGGACAAATAGCCGGATAATGGAATCGAATTTATGATGCAGCCCTTTCGATTGGAACCGCGATTGAAACCCATGCATCATTTCAAGAATACCACTTTCACCAAGAACACTCTTTTGAACGGTTTTATGATTGTCTCCTCTGCCAATGACCCGACGAGTGGTGATGGAATTCAACCGGTTCACATCGGAATGATCAAACAACAAGCAGATGTAGGTGATATTAGTGGTGTACTTCATGAGCTCGCTATTAATGTCATGGATGAGCTGGGTTCGCTCTCTCTGTAAATGGTTGTTTCTCTCTGCAAACACAACCAACGGAGAGTCGGTACTCCGCGAAGCAGATTCATATTGCGATTTCAAGGCATTCAAAATCGTTTGGATATACAGTCCCTTGCGGTCCGCAGCGTTTAGGGATATATCGTCATTCTGGATAATGGGCCAACCAAACAGTCTACTTAGACATTTACCAATCGTGGTTTTTCCACACCCAATGGTTGCAACCGGTACTATAATATATACTTTTGGAGCATCAGAAGTAGGAGAAAATAGTCCGGCACTAGGACTAGGGCTGGTGGACGGAGGGAAAGCTGGTTCGACAACAAAATCGTCGGATAATTGCAGGAGTTCAGCTGAGCTGGCCATTGAAGAAGATTGACAATAGACGATGCTTCGCAATCAGTAGATCTTTGGTTTATGTTCCAGCAATCAATAGATCTTTATCATATATTCTAACAATCAATAGATCTTTAATATTGGGAACCTGATGTTTGGTTTATATTCTAGGCCGTCCACGCACCGGTGCCCGTGAATTCCCGAACTATGCAACCTACTACTGAATGGCGTGACGAAATCTGGGGAGAGAAAGTTTAACGGTCCTACGGGGAAAAGAGATTAGGCTTATTTGGCAATGTATCAGTTAATGTCTAGACTAGAAACTGAGACGACCTTGAGCATGTGGCGAATGGTGCGAGTTTTTTTATTGACCGGTTGTGAACTCGATATCTGTGGAGGTCGCGCGTTTGATGCTGTAGGTGCGTTTAATGGATATATTACCTATTACCCCTTCCGAAAAAAAGGAAAACAAATAGCGATACCAACTGACAAACAGCACCTCGTGATACAACAAGACGACCAAGTGCCTCACACTTCAGAGTATGGCTCGAATGTCGGCCGTTATCCCAACTATAAATACATCCCGGCAAACGTTCGTGGGGGAACCATCGCGCTGAGCATAAGATTGATAGATGAGAGACGCAAGATAAGGAACAGGCAGTTTTGGGCAGGACGTCGTGTCGATCAAGCAACCAACTGGCGATACTCGGGTCCGCACATGGGATGCCCCTGTTTCTAAACGGACGGTTCTGCGGATGATGAGGTTGAAGGAGGCTAAAGCGGATGAAAGGGGTTAATTAACTGGTATAGGGGGACTGCTCAACCCGAAACACCAACTGTTTCAGCGATAAGCGGACAATCAATCACTCTGGGGTGTTTTTCCTTGGTCCGGCCGAGCCGTACTGCGTGAGCGATGTAGGGCCGATACTCTGGCTGAGCCCTAACTGGTATATCTTGTAAGAGCGATGTAGGGCCGATACTTGACCTGAGCCTGACACTTCTTCAAATGCCAACTACCTGCTGACATTCAACTCCACATTGAAATTGAAATTGAAATTGACATTGCATTAACACTTAAACTTAATTTTAAACTTTAAACTCGAAAAAATATCCAATCTGATGACAATAGTAATTTAACTTCATGCACCTGTCTATTTGTATGCGCAACCGTTGGCATGCAAGTCTCAGGTCATGGTGAAACGAGGATCAGACATATCATAGCTGGTACTAAATCTAATGCCTTTACCATAGACTAAGTAGCAGCGGATCAAGGGCGCGGGTCCAAATTTATAACGTGGGGAGTTGGTGAGACAGAAACTTAGAGATCTCATACTGTCAAATAACAACTAGCTATCTAATATATATAACAATATGAATATGAATATGAATATACATTTACAACCGGTTTCTTATAACTCAAATATTCAGCTCCGCACATCTAACCACTACTAGTGAAATTTCGTGAACCTCAATCTCAATCAGGGTACTACAACTTATGGCAACTCATGAATCTATCCGACAACACCATGATCGGTAAAAAATAACCCACCTTGTCTTCTATTATTACACCCATAAAGCTAGATCTGCCAGATTTATGATTGCTTGAAACCAAATATCACATATATTTCATATATATCTCTAGATGTTCTTTTAAATACATTAGAAACCAATGCATGTTTTGAATCCAAAATGGCCCATGGTAAATCAAATATTCTAGAAGAATATTCTCAAGCATTATTCAAAACACAATTTATGCCATTCAGCGATTATAACTACAAGGCGATTTTATCTTTGAAGCTGTTTCAAAAAGGCATCCTTGAAATGATGGATATATATTCTGTCATTTACCAAAGCATTTTTGTGTTGATTCTGGTTATTCTTTACGAATGGTTTGTTGTCCGCATTGTTGATAACAAAATTAGAACCCCAACTACCGATATTAACGGTCCAAAGATTTTGAAAAAAACTACTTCAAAGTCTAGTAATTCTAAACCGATCCGCCAATCTACTAGACGACACTCTCCGCTTCCAATTGCAAGCGAATCGTCCAAAGGTTACGATGAAACTATCTCAAAGGCAAAAAGAAAAAAATACCTTGAAAATTTGAATGATACGTACCAGGCAACACCAAAGTACCCTTCAATTGGTCTAGAGCATAGTCGAGGAAAAAGTTCTAAATCCAGAATCAAATATAGAACATTTGTTGCGAATAATTTGTCTGGTGGTGGTAATGGCAGATACCCATTTACAAAGGAATTGTCCACAATCACAGAATTGGCAGAGCAAACCAGCAGCGGAAGACGAAGTTTTTCGAAATGTCCCGATGAAGGTGAGTGGATGTCTTTAGGCAGAGCACTTACAAATGACGAAGAATCTTCTTCGCCTTATTATTCTCGGCCCAATTCTCCACCACCTCCTACTCCAACCCCAGTGGGATTTGAGCCAGGGAGATATAGCTCCCCACATATTAACTTGAATCTTCCTGAATCTCCATCTTATGACTCTGAATGGGATGCTTATTGGAATCCTGTAGACAACCTCAGCAGTTCCCGGCACGTAGCTTCCCCAACAGCAACAAATTCCTGCGACACCACCTCCTACTACCGATCTAAACGTACGTCTATCCAGAAGAATTCCGATTCACTTGACCTGGAAAAGCTTGATGAAGCTATGAAAATCACGATGCGAGATAGAATGCCTGTTGATTTTCGAGTAAGCGAAATATCCAAGACGGAAAACAGATGCGGCACCAGCTATGATAGCAATTGCACATCTTCGCCAATGTATTCGGAGGAAACTAAAAGTGACGGCCTGAGCGACCTCACCAACGTGAACTTCTTCATCAATAATGGGAAGCAGGAAGTAACTGGAGCAGCATCGAACCAACCAGGTATGGAGTCGATTATGATATCTCAAGACAAGATATCTGTGTCGGTTGGAGGTGAATCTAAACCAGAAATTGGTGATGTCCCTGTCCCCGAATCTAATAATTATACCAATTTCAGAAACTTTCAAAAGAACCCTGACCTGGTAACGGGGCTACGCGTGTCGTCAAGTAGCGTCTACTGGCAAGACCGAACCAACGAATACATTCGTAGCCGGAAAAAACGGTATCATCAGCACCATCATCATCACCATAATCATAACCATCAGCATCACAATAGACGACATGGCCATGGAAGTAGGTATCACCGCCATCATCACCATCATGTTCACGCTCGAACAGCGTCGCATAGTGGAAACAGAAGTCCTACCGGATCTAGTCCGTTGATCAGTCGTCCATTGCCTGAGGATATCATAGATGCCAATGATAGCAATACTAATACCAGCACCTGTACCGATGCCAGTCCACTGATTAACAACACTAATGACACTAGCACGTCTGGTAGTAGTAGCTTACCATCTAACAAGTTACATGGTGAATCAAGTTCAATTCCTGATACCGAACTTCAATTAGGCAAATTGGAAGCGTACGTGGGTATATTAAAACAGCAATTTAAGCAGGGCACCGAATCGCCATTTGCCAGTAAATATGGTGGTAGCACCACGGGTAGAAGGAAATTGAACCGATTAAGACGGCACAACCGGTTATATTGGTATAAGAAGCTATGGTTACGGCTAAGAGGAAAGCAATGGACTATAATAAACGAAGTAAAATAGCTAACATATAATTTATTAACTTGAAGCCGGTTTGACTTGATTTATCTATTGCCCGTTGGGCCCTGGCTGGCTCGAGGGGTCGGTTCCGAGTTTCGTTGACCATGCCTACCTAGGGCACCACCGAAGAAACGAGAGTCGGGTCTCCGGTCCGCGGGTCGATTCGGATTCCCGTCATCGGTACCTGCAGAGCCTCAATCGGTCGAAACGAGCTGGGGGGCATCCTTCATGTCCGAGTTAAAACGCTCTGCCTGCGTCTCACCCGTTTGGTTCATATCAATAAGCTGCGCATTCATGTGCCAAGCTTTTCTTCGATATGCCAGATGAAAAATGTCCTGTAGAGTCAGTCGATCGGTAACTGACTCGTACTTGCGAGGTACGTTTCGTCTCGTATCGGTGCGGCTCAACGGCTTGCAGATGCACCCTGCATGATTAGGTTGCTTGTCAGTGCGTGAATGACGGATGTATTTTATGCCGGTTTGATTGCTGGTTCTTCCTGATGATTAAGGCACGACCCGCGGATCAACTAGAATAGTTTGTTCTAGACTTTAATTAAATTTGCAATTGCCGAGGGCTGAATATTTATTTTTTGCTTCGGAGCGCCTATTAGAACTGGGCACGAACGGGGGGGCACTCATCGTAAAATTATATCCTGGCCCGCCTTTATTTGTTGTTACCCTTACCTGCCACATTGTACAATAAGCAGCTTAACACATACGGGACAGGGGGGGGAACAAAAAACATATATAAGTCGGCAATTCCCTTGATGAAGTAAAAAAAAAAAAATGCCTCTAAGCATTATCAAATCATCAGCTTTCAAGTTATATCTTAACAACCGAATTGCCTCTATAGCAGTACTATCTCGACCTTCGTTATCAGTACTCAATTCTTGCTCACAACTGTCAACCTTAGCCTTTAAGAATCGCATAACTAGTCCATTATTGCTCTCATCAAATAACGTACTTAGCAAGCCGTTTATTTCAAGCTCATCCCATATTTCTATCTTAAACAAACAATTCAGTTCAAACACAATGTCTTCTGCTAGCTCATTTTATGAACTCAAACCTTCGGACAAGTCCGGCGAATCTTTTGACTTCTCATCTCTTAAAGGAAAAGTAGTCCTTGTTGTCAATGTCGCATCCAAGTGTGGATTCACTCCTCAATACAAAGGTCTTGAGGAATTGAACAAAAAGTATTCCGATAAAGGACTGGTCATTCTTGGTTTCCCTTGTAATCAATTCGGCCATCAAGAACCCGGCTCTCAAGAGGAGATTTCCAGTTTCTGTCAATTGAACTATGGCGTTACTTTTCCTGTCTTGAAGAAGGTTGACGTTAATGGTTCCAATGCCGATCCTGTCTATAACTATCTCAAAGAAAAGAAAGCGGGTCTGTTAGGATTTCGTGGAATCAAGTGGAATTTCGAGAAATTCCTCATTGATGGCGAAGGCAATGTTGTTGGAAGATGGGCTTCCACCACATCTCCGGCCTCTCTTTCGGGTGAGATTGAAAAGTGCCTTGCCAAGGTCGATGGTAAATTGTAATGGTGGGTTGGTTTGCTGTCTATCTTTTGTATTCTTTAGTATAATATATATAATTAATTTTTAATTGCTTATCTGTTTTAAAACATAATGCGTCTCGTCCACTGTGTATATGCTGTCCTTTTCTTTATATTTGTTCATCTATGGAGTATACATTATTACTTCTTGGCCTTCTTTGTAGTGACCTTCTTTTTCTTTGTGGTCGGCTCAGGCGTAGTGTCTGCCTTTCTTTTGTTCTTTTTGCTCTTATTCTCTGCTTCTTCAAACTCCCGGCCAATGCTGGAAACAATCGTAGAACATCGTCGACTCAACTCCATTGGAGTTCGAGACAAAAAGAACCAATCAAATCGAAACATTGGAGACTCTCGGATCGCATCGCGGATCAGTTCGTACAGATTCTCCGAATCAAGCCCGAATCTATTCAGTTGGACCGCCAAAAACCGATCTTCATCTTCGGAATACATTTTACGCCCATGACCAACAGCGACTGGGAACTCCATCTGCTGTAATGGAGCTTTGTATGCTTCAACTTTTTGTTTGAGTAGCTCCTTATGATGTTGGACCTTAAGAGCCTTTTCTTCGCCAGTTTCAATCTGCGCGATGTATCGATCATATCCTTCGATCTCGGTATATCTTCTCCAAAACGTATCCGAATATCTTGTAATCTCTTCCTCATCTTTGTCCTCGAACTCACTGGCAATTTCAGAAACATTGTTTCTTCCATACTTAGCATTCAGCTGTATAAAATGATGGAAATCACGTTTTGTCCAGTTGGCGAATCCTTCTTGAGATAACTGTTGCTTTTCTTCAATTTCTTCTTCGGTGAGTGGTTCAGCGTCGTCGATTTCTGCCTGCTCAAGCTCCCGCTCGGCCTCACGATCCTCTAAATCCTCTTCTGAACCATCTGCAATCGGGACTTTATATCCCATTTGTTTACGATAGTAGCTAGTCTCTTTATCTTGAAGATCCACCAATCGAGGGGGATAAAATTGATAATCTTGAATATTCAATTGCTTTGGCGCTTTAGGAGCTTGTGGTTTGGCCGGCTTCTCTTCTTTGGTCTTGTTATTGGCTTGGTTCATAACATCCTTATAGTATCCGTCGATAGAGTAGTTTTCCTTTCTTTCTCTTTTACCAGGATTGATCCAGAATGCACCAGGGTTTAGACCTGCGCCGGGCTTCTTCTTATCGACTTTGCTGAAGTCAGTACCGTTCCATTGATAAGCAGACGAATCGTCATTGAACCTTTGCAGCTCGTCAAGACCGAGTTTCGAGAACTTGGAGTTCAATTCTTGTGTTCTTTGCTGTCCTTTGTTAAGAATCGAGTCCAAGTCGTCGTTAAACCCGTCTCCTGCACCTTCGCCATCATCTGCTGGAGTGCCGAGTTTACGATTGAACACATCCTTGGCGCCAAATTGAACATAGTTCAACAAATCTTGCTGACTGGGTCCACCAGTCGCACTATTTGCCTGTGCACGTCCTTGTTGAATAACCAACTGATCTAATCGAAGCTTCTGAGCTGCTCGCTCTAATACTTTCTCCTCAATGGCATTTTCAGTCACAAATCTATATACATAAACTTGCTTGGTCTGACCAATACGATGCGCTCTATCCATTGCTTGTAAATCGGCTTGTGGATTCCAATCTGAATCATATAAAACGACAATATCGGCACTAGTGAGATTGATACCTAAACCACCAGCACGAGTGGTCAACAGAAATAGAAACTTTTCTGAACCGGGTTTATTATACTCATCAATGGCACTAATACGATCCTCATGGGCTGTGGAGCCGTCAATACGGCAGTATTGGTGGCCTCTGAATATCGAATAATCCTCCAGAATATCCAACATACGACTCATTTGAGAAAAAATTAACACTCTTGATCCTTGCACTTTGGCACGGGTTAATAGCTTGTCCAGGATAACCATTTTACCACAATTGAACACCAGATGCTCATCTGTCGTGTATGGAGGCCCGGGCTCGGCGCCTTCAAAAAGATACGGGTGATTACAGCATTTACGAAGTTGCATGACGATATTCAAAAGTCTTGTTTTACCTTCTCGTTTACCCATGGCTCCATTGACTGCTTCGATATCCTTTTCAAGAATCTTCCTATACCATCTGACCTGCATGTCGGACATTCCGAGGTACAAATTGACTTCTTTCTTTGGTAGCAATGAAGTCTCAACGTCGGACTTGATTCTTCGCAGCAAAAACGGTCGTAAGACTTTGTGTAACTGCTTCACCACTGCATCCTTATTAGCTTGCTCGTCTTCTCGACCCGTCCCGTCGCCATTTTCTTTGCCTGCTTGTCCTTCAAACCATTCATCGAATACCTGACTATCAGAAAACACATCTGGTAATATGAAATTCAATAGAGCCCATAGTTCGTGTAAATTGTTCTGCAAAGGAGTACCAGTGACGAGCAACCTGTTTCGTGAATTGAACACCCGGATGATTTGTGACAACATAGACTCTTCGTTTTTGATTCTATGTGCTTCGTCGATGATGATATATTCCCAGGCAAACTTTTTAAGATGGCCCTTTTCTCGTAAAACCATTTCATACGAGGTAATACATACGTCGAAATCACACGTCAAGAGCTTATCATTAATCAGAGCTCCTCTACTCTCCTTATCTCCTTGCAGTACCATGGTGCTGACTTCAGGAGTCCAGCGAGCAAACTCTCTCTTCCAGTTATCCAAAGTCGATTTCGGGACAATGACAATATGAGGTCCTGCGACGCCTTTAATATAACGTAGATATCCCAAAAATGCTACTGTCTGTAAGGTTTTACCAAGACCCATTTCGTCGGCCAGGATACCAGAAATATTGTTCTCGTACAAACTGATCATCCAGTTCAATCCCTGAACCTGATACTCTCGCATCGTGCCTTGAATATATCCTGGAGACTCGGTGAATATGGTTGACTCCGACTCCTGTTCTTCGTCAATCAGTAATTCGGCGTCCTCCTCCTTTTCGGTCTTTCTGTGACGATGGTCTACCACGCCGGTACCAGAACCGTTCTTCCCGTTGAGCTTGGACCCGTCTTCGTGTACATCGATGTCAATGTCTTTGAGCATGCGTTTAAACGCCGGGTCTGATTTGGCTCGAGCATCGATGAAATGTCGGAACAAGTCCGTCAACCCAATCAAGTACTTGAATCGCCTGGCTGAATCAGATGCCTTTCTCTTGTTCAGATTCTCCTGCTGCTCGAGAAAATAGTTTTTCCGTTGCTGATTGAGCTCCAGCTTAGTCAGTTCAATAGGGACCGGGGTGGCGGACGCCTGGTTTTTTTTCTCTTGTTAGTTGGTTTGTTGGTTTGTTGGTGGTGAGGTAGTGCGGATCCAACGACAGGGCTCAGCCCTGACACGCTTGCTCCGCTTAGCTTCGCACAGGTCGTGATGAGGGTACTTACTCCGGGGGTTCGTGCTCGTGACGGCGCCAAGGATTGAGCTGCTGAAGTAATCGCTGAAGGAGTTGGCGATGGTGGTCCGGGCATGGGGTGCTCTGTTTTAATGCCACTATCAGCGGTGATTGTGGGATTGATAGTACTACTATTATTACTCTCCTCGGTCTTGACCGGTTCGCCAGCAGGTTCATTAACACTCATGATTGCTGGGGTGATGTATTGGTGGAAATGCCTCTTTGTTTCTGGTAAAACAAACGCGACGTGAAGTGGAATAGAAAATGAAACAAAGTGAAAAT
This sequence comes from Sugiyamaella grinbergsii, assembly GCA_030579895.1. Classification (NCBI taxonomy): domain Eukaryota; kingdom Fungi; phylum Ascomycota; class Dipodascomycetes; order Dipodascales; family Trichomonascaceae; genus Sugiyamaella; species Sugiyamaella grinbergsii. Next base: position 10,357 of record JAKTRT010000062.1, on the reverse strand, counting down.
TCTGGGTTGGGAAGTAGTTAGGTACTGAAGAGCAAGATCGGTGGTATATGCGTGTAAAAGACGCGCCTCGCCGGTATTCGTATTCATTCATTTATCGAAATGAAAATGTACATGAAAATAGAGCCACCAGAATCCGCGTTGATACGGCTGCTAGAAGTTATCCCCCTGAGCAGGACTCGACGGGGGGAGCCAGGTACGGGGTGGAGAGCGCGAACGAGAGCGACTGTGCGAGCGGGTGGTTCAATGCAAATGTGGGTTTTCTTCTACATACTATGTCTACTACCTAGCCTAATTTTACGGAATAGTCTCTATCGAATCCCATCGACTCATCGTCAATCTCGTCGTCACGAATCATTCTAAAGAGTTAGCACAGATCAACGACCCTCGGCGAAGCGGAGCAACCGGGTCTGGGCAGAGCCCAGCCGCCGGAGGCAGAGCTGTAGCAGTATCACTCACCTGGCGTCCAAATGGGACAGTTTCGATAACACGCTCTCGGTTGGAGGGGCTGGGGCTTCCTTTTCGGTGACGGTGGGAATCATGTATTCATTATCGCAGAATGGGCAGAATGAGTCAGCTTCGTCGAAATCAGTCAAGTCCTTGGGGCATTGCTAGGTTAGATTGGACAGAGGGAGGGTCGATAGGAGCCAACAGACTTACCTTTCTGAAAGCTTTTTTGCACTTTTTGCAAATAAGAGCCATTTCAACGGTCTTGCGCAATGGATGGTCTTCGTTTTCCATATGGCCTTGGAGATGGATGTTAGCTGGATTGGATCGAACCATACGGTCTGTTACGAGGGTACTTACATTCAGGACAGTCGTACCATTTCCTACAACACTAATGATCAGTTAGTATGAGGGCGTAAATGTATAGATAAGTACGTACTTGAGTCCTCACAGAAACCTGGGCATTCAATATATGTTTACACATTATTATTACTCAGGGGGTGATTATGACTAGATATGTGGATGTTCGAGGAGTGGAATTTCCGATAGACGCGTTTGGCGGAAATGATAGCGCCGTACGGAGTTTGGTCTGGGCTGAGACGGTGATAGTGGAAAGAGAGGGAGAGGGTGGAAGGATGCGAAAAGTGACACCACAGTAAATTATAAGAGAGAACCATTCGCTGAATGACGTGGTAGCAGTCATAGCGATAGTCGTGTTAGTAGCCATACTGCCGCGAGCGGATAACAGTTATGTTTGAAGACCGCGGAATATTCTGTCTGTGAGGCTCAAAAGCAGGGTCCTGACGGGTCCACAGTGCATATGATAGGAACTATGGGCCCTGCATGAACGGTAGGAAGTGAAGCAACAGATTACTAGTACGAGACGGGGAAAATCAATCGTAGAAGATAAAAAACTCACGTGCGCATCTTGCATCTTTAAATGTTTGAGCTGTTTTCACTGAATTTCTCCGTGTAATAAGTACCGTACCATCCATCTTATCTATGGCCTCATATACGCACATTCCGGTATACCCTAAATATGATTTACCCGGCCCGTATTCTACTCTCTCGTCCATGCGCGCCCGCGCATCCTGATCTCTCAACCTCTTGATTCATAATCAAACCCAATAGAGATTTTATTCTCACTCACAAAATCACTTCGTATTTTGCAACTTTTGGTGAAACTTTTCGCAACATATTTATTTGACCCTTCATTTTACATCCACATCAACTAATCCGCCTACTCATTATTTATTGTATTTATTTCCATTATGCCTGCGTTAGTCCAACAAGCACCGGGTCCCCTTCCACCACCACCACCACCACCACAATCTCAACTGTCTCATTTAAATGCTCCAGAGCCTGAGCACTGTCCAGGAACAGAATCAGAATTAGCTGGTAGTGCCGACGCTTGCCAAGGATGCCCAAACCAGGCCATCTGTCAGTCGGCTCCAAAAGGCCCGGATGAAGATATCCCGCTGATAAACCTTCGTATGAAAGACGTCAAACACAAACTCCTGGTCCTTTCTGGTAAAGGAGGGGTAGGGAAATCAACATTCACGTCTATGCTTGGTTGGGCGTTTTCCAGTGATCCAGACACCGAGGTTGGAGTCATGGATCTAGATATCTGTGGACCGTCTATGCCTAGAATGATGGGCGCAAACGGCCAACAGATCCACTCTTCAAATAACGGATGGTCGCCCATCTATGTTAGTGACAATTTAGGCATGATGAGTATTGGGTTCATGTTACCAAATGAAGACGATGCTATTATTTGGAGAGGAGCGAAAAAGAATGGGCTTATAAAGCAGTTTTTGAAGGACGTTGATTGGGGTACGGTGGATTATATGATTGTCGACACTCCGCCAGGAACAAGCGATGAGCATATTAGCATTAACCAGTACTTGAAAGGCACCAGCGATGTTGGTATTGATGGCGCGGTAGTGGTGACGACTCCGCAAGAGGTGGCTCTTTTGGACGTTCGAAAGGAGATTGATTTTTGTCGTAAAGCAGGTATCAAGATTCTCGGTCTAGTGGAGAACATGTCTGGGTTTGTATGTCCTAATTGTAAAGGAGAGTCGTTTATTTTCGAGCCTACCACTGGAGGCGGTGAAGCACTTGCTAAGGAAATGGACATCCCATTTCTAGGCAAAGTTCCCCTCGATCCTAGGATCGGCAAGTCGTGTGACTTGGGCGAAAGCTTTCTTGATTTATATCCAGACTCGCCTGCTTCGACTGCCATTCTGGATATCATATCTGAGATCCGAAAAAGAGTAGAGTAAAAACATTCTAGGCAGTACCCAGGCGCGCCGACCAACCGACTACAACCAAAATAAAAATCTAAGGAGATGTATTACTAGCATCCAATCGTACCATTAATTGATTGATGGCTGGAGTGATATTTTCTTGCTGACTGAGGTACATGACAATATCGTGAATGGCAGCGGATATCTCCCTGGAAAGGGCCGTGGTAGATGATGAGGATGAGTGGAAAGTGTTATCATCGTCACTTTCACATAGAGTATTACAAGAAACTAATAACGTCCGTAAATAACCTCTCATAGTCGCATCTCCTATAAACGACCCTGAATAAATATTTTTAATCACTTTCGAATGACAAGTTGTGATGGCCTGAGGGTCGACCTGGGCCTTGTCTGCTTCATTCTCAATTACCGATAGGAGCTGGCTGAAATCAGGATCAATTAAATAAGACTGAAGATAGTCCCAGAAATTATCCAGAAACACCTTTGCTCGGCTTGCGGCTGGTGCTCTTGACGACCGCTCTGGGTGTAATCGGTAGTGCCTCCACATATCCTGTAGTTTTCTAATAGTATATCGAATTGCCATGAAATATGAAAACAGTGCTCCATATACGTCTGATTCCTGTGACGGTACAAGAATATACAAGGGCCAGTCGATTGTCACTGCCGCTTTACATCTGACACGCAATAATATATCATCAAACTGGACTGCATTGGACGACTGTCTGGGTTCATCCACCAGCCGATAACTGACAAGTCTCGTTGCGATGTCTAATAGCTCACGGTCAGATTGTCTAGTTGTGTCTTCGGTGAACTCTGCACACGATCGGTTGAAAACTCTCTGAGGGTCAAACTGCGGTCCTCTTCTTATTCCTCTTGCACTACTGCCAGTGCCACGGCTCCTTTCAACATCCACATTGTTCAGAAATGCGTTGACAAATTCAAACGAGCCTGACAGTACGACTCGTCGTAATAACGTGAACAGCAGAACAATACTCGAAATCGGCAGAGTGGTGGCCACCACATTCTTAAATACCGAAGATCTAATAGCAGAGATGTTTCGCTGGAACTGCGTCTCAGAAATAGGCAGCTCAGTAGAGAACAGGATCTTATTATGATGTCCGATTGCTTGTAGATCTAACTTCTGATTCCTCCTAGACGGGCCCGAAGTAGTGTCACTTTTAAAAATCCTCATCTGAGATATACAATCTCCAATTATAAATATTTCATTTGCAATTCTTGCGTTCACAAATGATTTAGGAATATACGATTCTCGGAGATAGAATTTCTCATGTTCTCCATTACTATCCGATGATTCTTTAGCAATCATAAACTCGTTACTAGAGCTTCTAGGAAGCTTTCCATACAGAACCCATGAACTGATTTGCGCTAGCCAACTTCGCTCCACCGCTATCAAGCAGCTACGAACCAATCGCTTGACGTCTGGATATCCGACCAGCTCGTCTTTTCTTAGTCTATCGATGATATCGTGAACATAAGGCTGGTGATTTGGGTCCATTCCGTCCGTTGGTGGTACTGCTACAGTGATGAATCCCAACAGCGTCTGAGAGTACATGAACCTTCTCTCCCAGTGCCTCACTGTCTTTACAGCAATAGAAGACAACGCGACGCTGTTGTCGCCTCCCACATAAGCAGAATCCCGGTCCAAAATCTTCTTTTCGATATCTACTAAACAGTCTCTAAAAGGGGCTAGTAGTTCCTTATCGAGGGTGCTTGCAATTGCATGGCTTGCGGACGAGTAAGGACCAGGAAAAAACTGCTTTGCATATTCTCTATCTGCTAGAGGCAATTCCATAAACGAACTTTGAATGACATTAATTCGTCTCGAGATATCTCTGTGCAATCTTCCGAACAACGCGATCTGAGAAGTCAGCGCCTGTTCTGAAGGATGGAGAAGATCTGCAGATACTTTTTCATCAGTTATAACTGACGATTCGAATCCTGCTAGAACAATCAGAACTTCGTGAAGCATTGAAGATCTGAATCAGCATGATTTGATGGATCAAGCCTGTGTTGTGGTGTACTTCTTCTGTCTCTGGCTTGGTGAACCGAGAGAAGTTCATAACCGCGTCGTACGGCTAGGAAAATGGCGGCGGTGGTGATGCAGGAGCCTGACTTATCCCGCATTAATTAAACAAATAATATAATATAATACAAACTAGTTACACAGATTTTCGCTTTTATAATGCAATTAATCTTTCTTTAAAATAATCAACCGCCAATGACAATGTCTGGTTATAGTAGGTCGTGCCATCCATTTGCATGCCGAGAATAGTCGAACCATTAAGCGACTTTGCTGCGTATTTACCGACAAATGAAGACATCAGCGAAACTGCCACCCTGATATCTCGGTTACTGCCAATCTTAGTATTGGCCAGAGCCTTAGATAGGCGGGAAGCGAGCTGGCTAATGACCAGTTCATTGCGATCTCCTACCCCAGGTTGCACTGCGTCGACTAAATCAGCATAATCGAGATACATCTGACCACCCACTTCCCAGGAAAAGATCGCGTCTGGGTGAACGATACAAGATAGAAGGTCGGTAATAGTCCGAGGACGGTTTTCAATAACAGCGCGAGGAGCAACCTTGGAAACAATCGTACTATGAGCTTCTTCCCATAACTTAGCATTGATAAGGTTGATTGATTCTTCAAGGTAATCATGACGATATCTAGCCTTGAGGGCTTTGCACGAATAGATATACGAATCGGGGATCTTGAACTCATGGATTAGTCGGTTACGAGTTGTCTCGTGACAATCGATCTCATCCACGTGATGACAAATTACTCTCTCGATATGGACCTTGGCCATGGTATCGTTTCGAATATGAGTAAATACAAAAACCGCCTCTAGCCAAAGCCCGAGGTTTTCTAGCTGACAGCCGAAATCAACGGTTAACTGATCGCCTAGTGTGAATCCAATATCTGAGAACAGTTCCGACGACAGAACTAAGACGATATAAATATACCACGCTTCTCTAAAGTTGAAGACGTCGTTGATCGGTTCTAAGACGGACTTCAGCGAAGGGTTCATTGAACCGTATAATCGCAAAAGACGATACCTGACATCCAACTTGCCTGAATTGCCAACGATAGGTTTCGCAATTCGATTTTTGTTGTCTTCTAATGCCTGAGTAAAACTCTCAACCACTTGCGCGATAGGATCCCGTCGGTTGGATTCGTACCATAACTTGAACCCGAAAGCACGTAACCAGTCTAATCCTTCCGACAGATACAATGCAGGAACGACATCTCCAGATATGTTAATCTCAGGAGCCACGTTGGTGTTTCCAGAGAGTAATTCAAATACTTTGCGAACTTGTGGAGGAATATGAATAATGGCTTTGTTATCTTTCCAGTCATTGAGTTGCTGACGGGCATCTCGTCTAATTGTACTATCGTCAGTTCCTAATAGAGGGATGATGGTAGCAAGGTGCAAATTGTTCGACTTCGCAGCGGCAAACGCAGAATCTTGCAATAGATTGCCAGTTAGTTTAATGATTATAGAGTCCAGAGGGTCGACCGAACTGCTGGTGGTCGCGTCGTTAAGGACACTATCTGAAACCGCCTTTTTGAGCCAGTTTGAAAGTAATTTGCGGCGATGCTGTTCTTTGATACGCTCTTGAACACGAGTGGGTAGGCTGGGATCCTCTTCATCAATAGGTTCCAGTCCGAGAGAAGTAACACTATCAAACAGAATTGACGCCAATTCCCATAATTCCTTTTCGTCCGTTGAACTAGGATTGGAATTAGTAGCGAGGAATTTCATGGTCAGTTCCTTTTTAGGCGTAGTCAAGGGCAACCCGTTTGATCTTTGCGTAATTTTACTGATAGGAATTTGACGACTAATAGCGGTGGAAATAGCCGACACAGGGGTTGAATCTTGATGAGGAATGTTCTTCAAAACCATACCCATATCTCCCTTGAGGAGTATCTTTTCAGTGGGGCCATGGCTAAATCTTGCAAAAGATGATTTAGAAAACATGGCTGGTAGTCGTAACTCTTTAGCAGCCTTGTCATACTGTGAAGTACTACTATTATTTAGAGCGGTAATGCCTCCAAAAAGTAATTGATCAAGATCAGATGTCGTAAAAGTATCTAAATTCGTAACCGACTTGTTTGACGTGGCATTCGGTACAGCGTTTGGTGTATTTACAAATGCAAGTGGGGAATCAAATCTGGATGATATAGTAAGTTGTTCTATCCAATTACGGCCCTGCGGAACGTCTTCTTGTGAATCAATAAGTGACGAACCCGTGACAATTAGCTGCTGGTTTGGAGGAGGCACTTCTATGGGTTCATCGTCGATATTTATCACAGGTACACCAACATGATCATTAAGAGACGCCAATATATTAGCGACATCCGAATCGGCAGCCACCTCGTGAACTGGCTGCTCCTCTTCGTCAGAAGAAGATCCATACTCAAAGTTATTTACATTACTGCCATTTGGAACACCCCAAAGCTGAGCGGAATCGACCGGGGCCGGGATAGATTTAGTTACAAAAGTATCTTCAAGTGGCTCAGCAACGTCCATAGCGTCCATATTATCTTTCAATCCGAGCTGTTCCATTGTATAATCGCCCAAGCTGGAAATCGGCGCAGGGCCCCCACTTTGTAAGTATTTCTCCAAATTAGGGTCTTGAAGATACGCGTTGAGCCCTTCCTCGTCTATTTCAATATCATCATCATCATCATCATCGTCTGGTAATCCCCATCTACTAAAGTGAGGGACCTTGAAGACCCAGAACCCATTATCTACATCATACGATAGAAATTCACCTCCTCTAGATTCTATAGTACGACGAAGTCGGAGTTTGTGTTTGATAAGCCGTGGATCAACAGGATCTCTGATATATTGGTTTGATTTCTTGTCGACAGCAAACGTTTTTTCTAGTGTAACAATAGCAGGAACATTAAGCTTTTGGCCTGAAGGAGCTTTTTTGGTCTCATCAGGATAGACACACACACTAACAGGACCGAACACAATCAGGTTGCCAGGAAGGTCCGATAAATCAATATCAGTCAAATCGACCGACTGACAATAAGCTAATTGGCCGTAGCCATGACGTCCAATAGTTAGATTATCAACATGTCGTAACTCTTGGCGAGGAAGAGACGATAACATGGATAGAGAGGGGGAAATCCAATAGCCAGCATCACTAGCAGTCTGACTGATATCCAATTTCGATGAATTTTTTGAAGCTGATTTTTGGTGATGGTGGTGTTGCTGTTGTTCTCTCTGAGTCCGGTTGAAAGATGGGGTTAAAAACGGTTCAGAGGAAGGAGTGAGGTTGTTTTCGGTTTCCAAATGACCATTTTGACTAGTCGCCGCTCTGTCAATGCCGTTCTTGGCCGGTCTTCCAGTAATTGACTCGACAGATATGTTTCGCTTGTTGATTATAAGGTTTTTAATCTCGCTAGGGCGAGGATCTTTTAATCCATTTGGAATGGAGCTGAAGTCATTTATGCTGCGTTCAGAGCGCAGAGACGGCCGTGACCGACGCAATCCGCCTTGACTCAAATCCAGTTCCGATCGCGATCTAGAGAGCATTCCAGAGTTGGTGCTGCTAGTACTAACGCCGTATCTTGAGCTATGATCGCCTCCGCCACGGGCTACTCTCCTGTTAGGTCCATATGGAGAGTTGCTGTTGACATATGGAGAGTTGTTATTGACATATGGAGAACTTCTTGCCGAAGACAATAAGAGCCGAGCGGATGAAGAAGCTTTGAGAGACCCAGGACGTCTGGAAATGCTGTTATGAAGAGAACCGGGGGTTGTTGAAGCAGACGCATTGTGACGGCGAGGAGTGGTTAAAGGACCTAAGGATTGGCTATCAGAGGTGGGAGTGCCAGCTAGTGAGAAAGATGCTTGATCTATAGATGCAATTAAAGAAGGTCTGGAAGTATTTGCAGCTGAGTTATTAAAAGATGAGTTGAAGATGCTGTTTGACGGATTGCCGTACATCGAGGCTTGTTGTGGAGTTGACATGTTGGTAGACGACCCGAAAAGGGACGACTGTTGTGGAGCAGCAACTGAACCTCCAAATAAAGTGCTTGGAGAGGTACCAAGTTGCGAGTTGCCGAAGCTAGGGGTCGTATTGGGTTTAGCACCAAACAGGCCATTTGTGGGGGCAGTATTGGACGCGAATAGCCCGCTATTGGGGGTGTTGTTGTTGTTGCCAAATAGTCCTCCGGTAGGTTGATTGGAGGTGGCATTATTACTGCCGAATAATCCTCCAGTAGGTTGGTTGGAGCTGGCATTATTACTACCAAACAGTCCTCCAGTAGGTTGGTTGGAGCTGGCATTATTACTACCAAACAGTCCTCCAGTAGGTTGATTGGAGCTGGCATTATTACTACCAAATAGTCCGCCAGTAGATGGGTTGGAGGTGTTGTTACTGCCAAACATTCCACCATTAGATGGATTGGAGGTGGCATTATTATTACCAAACATTCCACCAGTAGATGGACTAGAGGTGTTAGTACTGCCAAATAAGCCACCTGTAGATGGATTGGAGGTGTTGCTGCTGCCAAATAAGCCACTCGTGGAAGAGTTGGTGTTGTTGTTGTTACCAAACATTCCACCCGATGGATTAGAGGTGTTATTATTACCAAACATTCCACCAGATGGATTAGAGGCGTTAGAACTGCCAAAGGATCCACTACTAGTGGAGCCAGCAGTACCTCCACCAGAGCCAAATAATGACAATGGCGTATTGCCAGGTCCGCTGGAACTGGTTGCACCAAAAGACGAAATAGAAGAGCCGCTACGAGTTCTTTGCAATGGCCTGGCAGGAGCACCTAATGACAATGAAGGAGCCTGGCTAGCACCAAATGCAAACCCGGTCTGCACAGCAGGCTGTTGTTGTGGCTGACTGTTATTGCTCGTACCAGGGAACTTGAAAGACGACTGAGCCGCCGTTGGACCTGAGCCAAACATTATGTCTTAAAATTGAATCAGGCTGTCCGGTCTTAATTGATAGGTTAGTTAGTATTGACGCGTGTAACTGAAATTTTCAATGTTATGGGACAATTGCTATTCAATTTATCTATAATTGAGTTCCAACTTACTAGGTTCCCTTTTATATGATATATCTAAATATGATGTTTTTTATTTATTTCGACCTCTCTATCAAAAAGAGCTCTTGTCGTGCTCACAAATCTATCGATTGATTCCGTCTTCTCGAAAATTCAAATCTTATGTTTAGATGTGTACAAAATTATGGGTTTTGAAGTATGCATAAGATGTTTGTCAAAAAGGAGTGTTTATGGAGAGCCGCGTGAGCCCTAGGAGAGGTAAAGGTATTATATGGTGTTGGGACTGTAAGTGCGATTTGGCGGGTAAGTTGGTTGGTTTTCTAAGGTGAATAAAGCAGAAGTGAGCAAAGAAGCTATATAATAATATAGAGAATGGTTGACAGTGATAATAGAGTGATAGCAGACATGGAGTGATTGAACTCCCAATTCTCGTTATGTGAGTAAAATTGTACCTGTAGAACGATAGCTACCACTATAACTAATACTCTATTATCGCTACTACTACTACTACTACTACTACTACTACTACTACTACTACTACTACTACTACTACTACTACTACTACTACTACTACTACTACTACTACTACTAC